>BDMV01000002.1:13821623-14118836 GCA_008326285.1 Oryza officinalis | reverse complement strand
CCCCCCTCCCCCCCCCCCTTCTGACCCTATGTACGTAGGTACGACCAGTCAAACCCCCTCCTCAATTTGTCATTTCCACTCATCACCCACCTACCCACCCACTTGTACCCACCTCGAACCTCACCTCCACGTGGGCCCAAACTGATGTGGTCCCCACATATCATTCAGAGTGTACCTGTCCACCGTGTGTCTTGCCGCATTTGGAAAAGTTCTTGGCTTCGTGCCTCCTTGACCCCAACTACCGGCCGCCGCGATGTATATAGAGCCCCCCCCGCACGGGAAAGCTTTCGTCACCAAACAACCTTGAGTTGAGTCGAGTTGAGCTTAGCTTAGCTGATCGAATCGAGAAGAGACGTAAATTAAGCAAGCTATCGAACTGATCTCGTCGGCCGATCGGTCGGATTTGATTCCATGGAGAGGGGTTGCAAAGGCAATGGCGGCGGCGGCGTGAAGGTGACCTTCATCGAGACGCAGTTCGTCACCTCCGACGCCGCCGGGTTCAAGTCGCTCGTGCAGCGCCTCACCGGCAACGACGCAGGCGTGGCGCCGGCGCCGCCGCTCCAGAGGCCGCTGCCGTGCCGGGCCGACGGGTGGAGGCGAGCCGGCGGCGCGAGCGCGAGCGCGACGGTGGGGGTGGGGATCCGGCGAGAAGCCGTGCCGCCGGCGGCGCCGTGGGTGGATGAGATGATGCTCTACGAGACGTGCGACCTCGCCGAGATGTTGTTGTGCGTCGACGTCGGCGCGAGCGGAGGACGGTGCCACGGTGGCGGCGGCTACGGTGGTTTTCCATGCTGATCGATCCACGGCCGGCGATGAGCTCACTCCTTCAGTTTTGGGTGCTCTCTGCATATTGTTCCATTTCAATTTTCTGAAGTTCTCTGTATATTGCTCCATGCCTTGTTGTACCCTGTGTTTATATGTTTGGTTGCGATCAGGCCATGTAATTCCGGTTCGAATCATGAAACTGAAAAAAAAAACAATTCGACAGAGCCGATGATCAAAGGATTTTTGGAGTCACAACAGGGTTTATACTTTCCGAAAAGCCCGAAATTTTGGAAATTTCAGTGGGCACTAGCATTTCATGAACTTTGGAACTTTTCCACGAAATTATTTAAGTTTCAACTGAATTTGTATATGTTTTGACCAAAGTAAAAAAAATCCAAAAATTTTGGGCGAGATAGTTGCGTGCCGGNTTTCCGAAATTACTGGAATCTTTGAAATTTAAAGTCACAACCATATGAAATCTCCTTTATTTCAGACAAATATTTGAATCTGGTCAAAGATGAAAAGTAAACAGTGTATAAATAATATATGATTTTAAAGTTCACGGATAAAATTTAGAGTTATGCAAACGTTTATAGATGAAAGCTAGTTCGGTCTTTTTCTCATTTTTCAAGTCTAGAGTATATTAGTAGGTTTATTTTCATAATATCACCGAACAAGTTGGCGACTCAGGCACCACCAATTTAAATATCAACCTGGCAAACAAGCCTTTCTATGTGTTCATTGAGCCCTCATAAACAGGATAGCCACCACAGAGATGTAAAAAGAGAAAAAAAAATTTTGTGCCCTTAGAAATTTCAACCAATCTCTTCGTACCTATGAGTTTTTGCTCACTCCCTTCTATAGTTTCAAATTTTGATTTAAATCCGATTCATACCTTTTTCGTTACTTGACAGTTAGTTAACTGTTTAATTCATATAAAAATAACCATTTCATCCTTGGTCATGGAAGAAAGAAATTGTGCACTACATTGTTGGAGTCTAGAAGTTTGTTGCATAGGACTTATATATATTTATGAGTTTGCGTGAGGTATTATTGACAAAAACTATTTTTAGATATTAAAGCAAAAGGTAACATTTATTTTATATTTATTAAAAATAATATATGTAGCATATTTTTTAATAGTAGTACAACAATTTGCCACATGTCGTATATATTATCCAAAAGAAATGCTACACATGACTAATTGTTTCTCATTTTTCTAAAAAAAATGCTAGACATAGTTTTTTTAAAATATGTAATAAATTTTCTATGTATAATACTTTCTTGTACAACAAACTTACAAATATTATAGTTACATAACAAATATGTCGACGGGCTATACGCCAACCATAGTATTTATAGAGTATAGAAATCGTTGGAACTAGGATATACGTGAAATTGAGGTAAAAGAGACAGAAGAGAAGAATTTTTATATAGGTACGAGTCCCTTAACTGACAGGTATAACCCTACTTCTGTTGGCCGAAACCGGTGTTGCTTTTATATATCAGTATCACACGAGTATAATATTTGGGATGACCTAATCTAATCAACGTCGGCTTGACGGCATGGAGCTGTCACACGTAGTCGACAGCTAGTGTAGCCTTCTTCCTTGAATATAAACTCGGCGAGAGTGGAGGTAGCTCTAGATCTCTCATGTCGGTCTTTGTGCCTCTAGATTAGGTCTGTCTAGACTTGTATTCTAACTTGACGTGTGTTGGCGTGTCCTCTCTCCTTCTAGGGGGTCTTGTATTTATACTCTTGGATATCCTTTTGTCCAAGTAGAATTAGGGAGACAAGTGTGGATACGATTCGAGTAGTTCTTGTAGTGTCCGAGTAAGACTCTGCATCTCCTTCCTTGTCAAAACACCTTCTATTTCGAAAAAATAATTTTTTTATTTATCGTCATATTTCCTTAACCAAGGGATATATTCTCATATACTATTAGATATATGGTATTTCCGTATACCCGAACCTATGTATAGGAGGTATGCTTTATTGATAACATTGACAAAAGACTTTTACAAATTTCTACGTACCTTGAATGTCCAAGGATAGAATTGACTTTTTATACCTATTAACCGGTCAACTAACAGAAAAGAGTGTGAAAAGAATCAAAATCAAAATTTGGATATATACTAGGAAAGCATAGAAGGGATTGGCTAAAATTTAGGGTACACAAGAAATATTCTCATCTAAAAATTAACTCTTAAAACATCACGAAAAACAAACTCTATACTACCTAATTCATCCATCTATATCTATACTAATTGCCACTTCCTCAGAGCTCCCACATTAATTCAAAATATCTGACTATTTAGTAGATTTATCTTATTACCATCATCATGACCATAGATCTGCATTTAATATCGTAGGCTACATTATAATAAAACCCCTCATCATAGCCCAAACCATGTTGTAGCTAAGAATCCAAACTAAGTGCAATTCAATATTTGTTATAATCTCAAATTTCAGAATTATTATGTCCTAAAAATTACTTTTAGTATTTTAGAATAGGAATAAGAATATCCATGCAACACACGGATTAGTGAATAGTATAGATTAATAATCCTCCCAATATTTTATGGAGAAAACTCTAGAAACTCATAATACGGAGGGGAGACGGGTCCTCTCCCTCATCGCCTCCTCCAGCGAGAATGCTGAAGCCTGGAGGTGGGCAACCGGAGAAGAATAAGACGGAAGCTGAGATGAAGTCTGAAAACAAGTTTTTTTTTATTGAATGTTTTTTTTTCAAAACAAGATGCTTGGCGGCAGGAGCAGGCGGCTTGTATTCCGGAACCTCTTCACCATTTTTTATGGGTTAATTAGATTTATGTCATTATAAATTTTATGGTTTGAAAATATATCATTTCTATTCAACTATTTAAAATCATGTCATTACAATTTCAAAAGTATTAGGGATATACCACTGCATACCTCTTCACAACATTTTCTATTTTTAAAGGACAAAATTACTCCTTTCTTCCTCCTCCATCCCCTTGTTGTTTCCACCTCTCTCCTGTTCTCCAGCCGATGAGCTCACGCAGCAGGCCATGGTGCTGGACTACTCCGGAGCTTTGCCACCCCGCGACTCGGCGTAGCTAGCCAAAAAGCGGTGGTGGCATGCGTGGGTGGTTGTCAGCAAAATCACTCACTCACACAATCTATGGAAGAAAATCAGCTAAGTCTGATGGTTGTCGAAACAGCAACAGTTCACTGACGAATCTGAAATTCAGATAAATGAAAAAAAAGAGAGTGAAACAGAGCGTTTGTGCTGCTTAAAACTTGCGCAGCTTTTCTGGGGTTTTTTCTTCTATTTATTCTCCTCTCTGAGAGTTTGTTACATGCATCTAAAGACCGAGTTTTTAGGATCATAACGAACGCGCCATCCCACGATCTAGCTCCTGATCCGGTCAGCAACAGAAAAGAAAATAACGATGAATGCTCAACCGAATTCCGGTACTTCGGACTATTTTCAGTCTTGCCTACATGCACGGCTAACATAAAATTACATGCAAACTAACATGCATCAGATAAAAAATGGATCAATGCTCAAGATTATATCAGCTTCGTCAACAGTGGTGACTCTCCTGGCGTATGCGGCGTTGCTCGACCTCCATGCCCGTGACCGAAAGCAGGCTGCAGGAGCTCGCTGCCAGTGATGCGTCCTTGCCACTTCGTGCGAAGAAGTCCACGAGAATGTTGGGAACCAGGAAGGAAACAGGCAGCCTGGCACAATGATTTCTGATTTGTTTTTGCCGTCCGTTTGCTTTTGCTGATGAAACCAGTGGCAGGCCACATCCAACCTGCTGTATCTGTCCTAGAAATATGCTACCAAACCCACCCACTGATCCCATCCATCACGTACTCCCAACACCAATCTCAATCTGTTAATTAGTTCATCCAGACCAATCACATCCACCATCGATTTGAATTCACTCATTCGGAATCATCAGTTCAAGTCAAGATCATGGAGCGATTGAGCTCATTTCTGCAGTCATGGATCGTGGAACACAAGCTCTCCAGCATGGCCTATGGGCGACGGTGGTGGGTGCGTCGGTGGCATACGGCCAGAGAAAGTCGCCGCAGATGTGGCTGATGCACGCCAGCCTACACGCGCAGACCCTCATGCTCACCATCCTCGGCGGAGCCACTCTCGCGCACCACTACTACACCACCCTCGCGTGGGCGGCGGAGCTTCAGAGTAGTAGTCGAGCTCCGCGGCCGGCTACGTGAGCTCGTCGGCTGGAGAACAGGAGAGAGGTGGAAACAAGGGGATAAAAGAGGAAGAAAGGGCATATTTCCAATACTTGTAAAATTATAATGACATGATTACAAATAGCTAAATAATAATGACATATTTTCAAACCATAAAATTTATAATGACGTATATCCAATTAATCATTTTTTTTTTGCTAAGAAGACAAGAAAAAATTGTACTTACAATTATTCATAATAAACGAACTTGCACAAAGTTTGGATTATAGTAATCGGTAGCTGAGCCAAGCACAGGAAATTCCCTCTTCTTTTAGCGTTGAACAGAAAACAATTCCTACCTCTGTTTTTTAAATAAGTGACCGTCCTTGATTTTTTAACAGACGTTTGATCATTTGTTTTATTAAAATTTGTTATGTAATTATTATTTACTTTGTTATTTGTTTTATTATTAAAAGTACTTTGAACATAATTTATATCTTATACATTTATATAAAAGTTTTAAATACGATGAATGGTTAAACATGCGTATAAAAATTAACGCTGCTTTAGCATTACTCTTTCCGGATAGGGGCGAAGCCGCCGAGAACGCAGAGAAGAAAAGGATACAATGACCACCCTCGCAGCAGGCAGGCAGAGAGTGAGCGTTGACCGTTCCCAAAAGTTGACCGTTGTCCGTCACTGACCAACCCAGTGAGAGTTGACTAACTCCCCCTCTCTCAACCTGGATACGACCAGTCAAACCTTGTCGCTAGCTTCTACTCACCATCCAACAGAAAAGAAAACCCACACCCACACTACCCCCTCACCTCCACGTGGGCCCCACCTAACCTGGACCCCACATGTCACTCGAATAGTGCAGGCATCTCTATCGTGTGTATTGATTGCATTTCGAGTAGTCCCCACCGCCGCCGCTCTGTATATAAACCCCCGGCACCGAAAAGATTTCGTCACCAGCAACCTAGCTTTTCGTTGATCGAATCGAGAATAAGGGGCGAAAAGGTCGCGGGTTGATTGAGACATAAAGCAGCCGAGCTGATCATGGAGAGGGGTTGCAACGGCAATGGCGGCGGCGGCGTGAAGGTGACCTTCATCGAGACGCGGTTCGTCACCTCCGACGCCGCCGGGTTCAAGTCGCTCGTGCAGCGCCTCACCGGCAACGACGCCACCATTGCCTCTGGCACGACCCCGCCGCCGCCTCCGCCGGCGCTCGAGAGGCCGCGGCCGTGCCGGGTCGACAGGTGGAGGGCAACCGCCGGCGCGAGCGCGGCGACGGTGGGGGTGGGGCTGCCGCCGCCGGCGCCGTGGGTTGATGAGACGATGATGCTGTACGAGACGTGCGACCTCGCCGAGATGCTGTGCGTCGATGTCGGCGCAAGCGGAGGAGGGTGCCACGGCGGTGGCTACGGTGGCGGCCGGCGATGAGCCCAGCCGTTAGTTTTCGATGCTCTCTCTCTCTGGAATTCTCTGTATATTGCTCCATGCCTCGTTGTACCCTGTGTTTGTATGTTTGGTTGCAATCAGCCTTGTAATTCCCGTTCAATCATGAATATGAATATTGTAGCCGATGATTCAGAGGATTATGGAGTTACATATAAACTCAGATACACGAGATTTCCTTTATTTGAGACGAACATTTGAATTTTGTCCAAGATGAAAAGTGGTAAAATGGTAAATTTAAAATTACAAAGATATAATGGGATAGCTTATTGACTAGCCAATCAAAGTTACTAACGAGCCCAGTCGAGTCGAATTAGCTTATTAATGAGCCCAGCTGACTTATTGTCCAGGAGCAGATACATAGTGCGGCAGTCACAGACGTGAAGGACGAAGTGTCCGAAACAAAGAACTATTTTATTCGTCCCAAAATATAAGAGATTTTGATTGAATCTTAATAGGAATTCAGATTTGTTGTACTAAAATATATTTCATCCAATCAAAATTTTTTATATTTTACAACGGAGGGAGTAGTAGCTAGAAAGTGAGGACGACCAGTTAGCCAGGCTGGAAGCCTGGAACCTCCATATCAGAGACATACATGGGTATAATACAAAGTAAAATTTGACTGAGAGCGAAGGTCCTCACTTGTCATACACTAAACCTGCCTTAAAGGTAAGATTTTCTACTGCTGCATATGATTGCGATTTCTTGCTAATGAATTTGAAGTTGAGTTGCCTGGCCTGACTGATTACATCTCACATTGATCTGCTAGAGAAAGGTTAATCTGCTATTTGTTCGCCGGGGTTCGCTTCTGGCTACCATGGCCACCCACTTGGGAGGATTTTGCTTGAAGACCAGGTTCATCTCGTGGGGATGGCACCATCATATCTGCCTGGTAGTTTTCACGAGATAGGACATGTGAGGGGATGGGGCCTACTTCCTCTATCTCAAAATTAATAAACCTAAAATAAAATGAGACATAACCAATCATAACGAATCTAGATATGAGCTTGTTCAGATTCATTGTATTAGATTATGTCCCATCTTATCTTAGTTTGATTTATTTTAGGATAAAAGAAGTACTGAGAAAGTGTCAACAAATCAAGCTAGCGGCAGGACAATATGCTCAACATAGAGTGTGCATATGACATGCGGGGGCCTATATACTAACTCTCAGCATTGTATGATATATTCGACAAGTTGAGGAAACAATTTGATTGCCGGATACTTCCTCTTTCTTATTCTGATTCTTCTTGCTTCATTTGTCTTTTGAAATTCTCTGTATATTTCTTCGTTTCTCTTCTGAAATTCGCTGTATATTGTTTCATGCGTCATGGCACCATGTTTTCTACGTTTGGATGCGATGAGGCCACGCAATTTTGGAGTCGCAGACACGTGCGACTCTTTCATTTGAGATTTATACAAAATGAGATTTAGCTACTCAGCACAATCTGTTTTTCACAATTACATGAAAAACAGACAAGCGCATACCCCACCACGCCCACACCACCGCCTCAATATCCTGAGATATGTTCTTGTCACCTTTGATAAGAGGTTCTGCTCTTCCCTTAAATCACATGCAAGTGTTTGCAATCGTAATGCAGTGTGAAGTTCGTTTATTTCAGAAATGTAAAGAAAATTTCTTGCCTGATATGTTCCCATTATTTTCATCAAGTTGATGTAACTAAGGAAACACTGAATCTGAATGGTGCGGACTGCGAAGACTTACATTTAGACAGCAAAACTTACTACCAGAGTGCCTACAGAAGTTTCAGAAGGTAATAATGTTTCCTACAGCTGGGTATGATTGCGATGTCACTGACAATGAAGTTGAAGTTGAGTCACCTGACTAATCACATCTCACACTGATCAATCTTGCTCTTGACCAGCTGGAAAGCTGGATTCACCCAGGCTCCGCAGCTGCACTGCATTCCTGCCCAGTGGAATTGTCCCAATCGGCTGTTGCATTTCCTGCACGCGATCTTCCCTGAAACATATCCTTCCACCACTGCAATGCAAGACATTTAGACAGCAGAACAGAAAAAACAACAAAGGAACATTGCAGCATCCAAGGTGGGTTACTGACCAGGTTGCATCCACTTCAAGGGCTGCACAAAGAGGCAGGTACATTCAGGTTCCTTCTCATCCACATGATACTTTTTGCGCGTCGCGAAGCACTTCTCACCATGACCAACTTTGTGGGTAACAACATACCCTTCAGTAGCGACGAGTGTGCGACATCTTTTGCAGCGGTAAGTAGTGCCTGGATCAGTGGTTTCTAGGTCACCATAAGTTACCTCATCCGTGTCCTGGTTCGTTTCCGCAGGGTTTGGGTTAGCCACTGGACTGGTCTCCAGCTCAGTTTGTACTGCTGGTTTACTATCAGTTTCCGCGACTTTGTCCTGGCTTATTTCCACAGGCTTTTGATCCTCCATGGATCCTGGCACCTCATCAACCTCTGGTTCTGACCTTTTCTGTTCAACACCCAATTCTAGCGCCTGGATGGTTTCCATCTCCTGGTTGATTTGCTCACCCCTGCATTAGTAACAGTTAATACACAAGTGGTGTTTCTACAGTGCTTGGTAATGTGCAAACAAAAATAAGATTCAGATATTCATAACCCCAGTTACCCCAGTTAGTGACTTACAATTAAAAAAAATGTCATTTCTATAGGTTGCAGTGAATAGTAATTACTCCTAAAATGAAGAATACAACTGTATTCAGTATTTTAAAGGCAAACATGATCACAATGTGCTCACTTGTTATGGACCAGCGCTACAGTATATAGCAGGGTGGCGCGCACACAAGGAAGATGCAGCATCCAGAGTAGCATAGCCCGGTTAGAATTAGAGAAAATATCTAATTAGTATCAATTCCCTAATTTTGGTGAGTCTCCTAGTTTATCTCCTGTTGTCTAAACTATCAAGATTGCACCGTGATTAAGGATTACTGTTCCATTAAGAAATTAAGGGAAGGGCAATCTGCCATCCTATGCAGCAGCAAGATTCCGGCCAGATATTAAACTCAATAGCTACAAGAATATAAACTCAATGATTGGCAAAAGGTAAAATAAGCTACGATTAACGAAACAGCACCAAACCAAATATTATTATATTAGTAGCAGCAACAGATTGACGTATATATTACCTTAACATCAGGACTAATAGTAGTAATCCAACCAAATTCTGGCTACCAGAAAATTAAAGCAGAAACGATGAGGTCTGACTATTATATATATACAGATAACAAGGGTTCGTCCTACCGGGATTGCGATCCGAATCCCAGAGATAAAGACGCCAAGAAGATGAAATCGGAGCAGGGAAATCCAGGACCCAAGGTACATACCCTAGATATTAGATCCGACCACCCAAGCGGCGCAAGCGGAGGTCTCCTTCGTCAACACCGCGGCGCAGCAGCGGCGGCGACGGCGACGGCGGAATCGGGAGCGCTGCGCCTCCCTCTCCACGGCGGTGGTTCTTCAGTTCCGCTTCAGCAGGGACGAAATAGTAGTAAAAACCCAAGGCAACGCAAGCAATCCTAAACTCCTAATCGGAAGCAGCAACGGCCTAAGCCCGCGCGCTAGTTGGCCGGCCCATTGACGTCTGTGCACCTTTTACTCGTGAAATAAGTGTATCTGGCCTCCCTCATCTCTTGCTCCTTCCCTCAACCATAAAACCGGATATAACACATCCCTTATCTTTAAAATCCGGTGCAAATCAACTACTTTGATGGTTTTAAAAGCGGTTTTTACTGATGTGACAGTTTAACCATGGTTGACTTGTTAAATCAGCAGATGAGACCCACGTATCAATGACTTTCTTCTCATCTCCTTCCTCACCTCTCCCAGAGAGCCAGGAGCGGGAGCAAGAGATGAAGAAGGCATAATACTCGGCATAATAGACTTGTTCCTTTACTCGTTTCATCCTCGGTTGGTCATGACGTGGATCCATACCAGGATAACGTTACCACACATGGGCTTGTTGGCCTCCATCTCAATCAGACTAACATGATCATGGGACTCCACATATACTGGAGCCGAATTATTATGGACAAGGGCACATCAGATGAATAATAATAATAATAATAAACATTGGAACTTCATTGTGCAGTCTCCAATGGAAAGAAATTTCATAGATTTGACAAGTGTTATGCACTAAAATACAAGTACAAGAGCAATGTATCAGGCAATTATCAAGAACATGTACTAGCAACGTTCAATAGGCTATTTTCACTCAGAATGTTGCCAGCAAAAGACGGCACTAACTTACACATCGGCTCACTCAGCCAAATTTCAGAGGCCTCATACATGCCATCCCATATTCTCATGTGCCCTACCATTAAGTCCATAACACCACGATCAAAACTCCAGGGAGGCTGCTACATCAGTGAAGCATCAATTTTGCTCCTGCAAGGTACACTGTTACTCCAAATGGAAAGTCCGAAAAGCCGGCAGAGTGACCTGTACTCCAGTGCTAGTGTTGTTTAGCTCTTTTAGCTTCTTCAAATGCAAGGTAAACAGCAGCGGTTCTGAGTTCTGATCCTTCTGTTTTTTCCACTGTTTACTGTGAACCCCTTGGAATATGAAAAGGAGCTTCAGATACACTGAAAAGAAAAAACAGAACTTCAGTATGGATTGGAGAGTATTTTATCAGCGAACGTAATAGCAAGAGCTGGAACATTATAGTGTAAATATCAGGGCACTAAATTGTCGATACATAACTAAACAATGGCAACAGTTAGATGAGACGTTTTTTTCTTGCTAACAAAGAAGTTATAATTTGCACGGAGAGGATGGTCAAGTAAGCAATTACCTAATAAGGATGAACATCATTTTCTTGGGCTGAACTTGTGCAGTAAAAAACAGGGAATTCTCAGTTTCTCACATGTTGCGGACATAGCGATGGCTGGCTCTGCGGCCTTATCTCACCTACAACCAGATGAAAATATGCAATTTGTCACAGAGCATTCTTTGAGACATCAGTTAAATTTCAGAGATAATAGTATATCACGTTATAATTAGAACAAGTAATCTATATTGTCAAGTACTACCCTTGAGTTGTACATAAAATAAAATATCCATCCATTTTGAGTTGTATATAAAATAAAATATCCATCCATTTTTAAAGTAGCTACTACATAGGGAACGTCCACAGTATTTGTGGGCATGTGTTCTCTAATAAGGCTCTACCATATGTCCACGATTATTTCAACCTAGGATTAAATCCAAAGTTTAATTCATAGCATTAGGTTTGACTATTCATTGCATTCCACATATGATAAAATCACTCTGTTCATTAGTGCAATCAAACTTCTCCCAAGATTTAATTTTGAAGAATCTGTTGGAGAGCATGTAGCACCAAAACTCGCATTTAGTAATTATACAAAGTGCCAAAAAGTTATACCAAAAATATTAAATGAATAGAACTGTCAGTCTACATGTATACCAAATGGATGAATGGTGCTCAAAGGGGAGAACAATTTCACTGAAACCAAACTGATGGAAACAAACAAAAAAGAAAAGATAAAAATGGATATAGACAAATTTCCTGCCTTTACCTTTTTTGGGATATAAGACAGAAATGTCATCAGCAAGGGACCAAATACAACATCTGGTTCCATAGTGTAGTGGTTAGCACTCCAGACTTTGAATCTGGTAACCTGGGTTCGAATCCCGGTGGGACCTCTTTTTTGGTATTGCCATAGTCCTGAAATGGGGTCTAAATAGCCAATTGCTTGCAGGGCCAATAAATGATTCATGAATTGTTATAAATATAATAGTTTTGTTCACCGTGTTCTTGTTTAATACGGTGCATCAACATGTGCCATATCTGCCCGCTTTAATGGTATCAGAGCCAGATCATTTGATCTTCTCAGTATCTCAACTTCTCCAAACAGCAACCTTTAGCGACAAACCTTCCATCAACACCATTACCATCACCAACAAATCACAGACATTGCTACTCTTGGCCTTCAACAAGCTATTTTCCAGTTAAGAGATACTTGTGGTTTCATGCTAGATGGTAACGACAATTTTGGTGTGAACGTAGGCTTTTACACTCATGATTGCAGACGGAGGAAAAGAAGGATAGGGAGAATAAGAGAAATTAGCCAATACACTATAATACCATGAAAGCAGAAAACCATGGCTGACACTAACGCACTGCATTTGATAAAATATCCCATGGAATACATAAAAACAGAGTCTAAGAGTTTGTTGAACAAGCAAGACAGAAATAAGGAAAATAGGCTGGAGCAGCAGAGCTTCCTATACAATGAAAAGACAAAACAAAATTTCAGGATGAAGTTGGGTGTATTTTATCAGTGAACAAGCACTAAATTGTCAAAAGATAGCTCAACAATGGCAAGAGTTAAACAAGGCATGTTTCTTTCTTTTCTTTCTAACAAAGAGTTATAATAAGACACGGTATATTTTTCACTTAATCTTAAAATTTGCATGGAGAAGATTGCCAAGTAAACAGTTAAACAAGTTGTCACACAGCATTATTTCAGACATTAATTAAATTTCAGCGAGAATAGTATATCACAATGTCAATTAGAACAAGCAATCAATATTGTCAGGTACAACCCTTGAGTTGTATATAAAACAAAATATTCATCCATTTTGAAAGCAGCTACAGTACTACACAAGGGACATGCCCACAGTATTTTGTGCGCATGTGTTAACCTCATTAGATTGCTCCATATTCACAATTATTTCAACATATGATTAAATCAAAAAGTTTAATATAGCATTATATTAATGCACTGCATTCTACTATGACATAATCACTCTGCTCACAAACCTACATCAGATGCAATCAAACTTCGCAAGATATAATTTTGAAGATTCTGTTAGATGATTATTAAAGAAATCAGTGAACATTATCTCTCATTCTCTTGGCAAGCATACACTGTCAAAAATTAGACTTGATAATTATACAGAGTGCTAAAAAGTTATAGTAAAATGATTCAAATGAATATTACATTTTACCAAATGTTATAGTCTTCACGTATGCTAATTGGATGCATGCTCAAAAAAAATAATTTCACTGAAACCAAACTGACAATAACAAACAAACAAAAGGCTAAAAAGGAAATAGACAAAATTTCCTGCTTTTTACTGTGCTTATGGAATATAAGACAGAAATGTTATCTGCAAGCGACCGCAAACAATATCTGGTTCCATAGTGTAGTGGTTAGCACTCCAGACTTTGAATCTGGCAACCTGGGTTCGAATCCCGGTGGGACCTTTTTTTGGGTATTGCCATAGTCCTAAAATGGGATTTGCATAGCCAATTGTTTGCAGGGCCAATACATGATTCATGAGCTGTAATCAATATAATGTACAAGGACTGCTACTGTGGTACTCCAAACTGATAGGCCAAGTGGTATTGCTCTTTTTCCTCAAAATACAAGATAAACAGCAGTGGTGGTGAGTTTTGGTCCTTATGTGTTTTTCAGTATCTACTGTTTAAAGGCCAGAGGCGGCTTTGAACTTTTTTTATATGAAAGCAGATTCTGATACAATGAAAAGAAAGACAGAATTTCAGGATGAAGTTGACAGTATTTTCAGTGAACATAATAGCAAGAGCTGGAACACGTAGTGTAAATATCAGGTTGACTAAGCAATGGTGACAGTTAGATGAGACATGTTTTTTCTTGCTAACAAAGAACTATAATAAACCACATTATAATTTTTAACTCAATCTTAAAATTTGCACGGGGAAGATGGTCAGGTAAGCAGTTACCTGAGAAGGTCAAACATGGTTTTATTGGGGTGAACTTGTGCAGTAAACAAATGGGGATTCCCACATACTTGCGGACATAGCGATAGCTGGCTCTGTGCCCTTATCGCACCTAGAACCAGAAGAAAAAAAATGCAATTTGTCACAGAGCATTCTTTGAGACATCAGTTAAATTTCCAAGATAATAGTATATCATGTTATAATTAGAACAAGTAATCTATATTGTTGGGTATAACCCTTGAGTTGTATATATAAAATAAAATATCCATCCAATTTTAAAGTAGCTACTGCATAGGGCATGCCCACAGTATTTTGTGAGCATGTGTTCTCTAATTAGGCTGCGCCAAGTTCACAATTATTTCAACCAAAGATTAAATCCAAAGTTTAATTCATAGCATTAGATTTGACTATTCGTTGCATTCCACATATGATATAATCACTCTGTTAATTAGTGCAATGAAACTTCTCCCAAGATTTAATTTTGAAGAATCCGTTAGATGATTATTACATAAATCAGGGGTGAATATTATCTCTTGGAGAGCATGTAACATCAAAAGTCACACTTAGTAATTCTACAAAGTGCAAAAAAGTTCTACCAAAAATATTTAAATGAATAGAACTTCTTAAGAAATGTCAGTCTACCTGTATGCCAAATGGATGAATGGTTCTCAAAGAGAACAATTTCACTGAAACAAAACTGATGGAAACAAACAAAAAAGAAAAGATAAAAACAGGTATAGACAAATTTCCTGCCTTTACCTTTTTTTTTTGGAATATAAGACAGAAATATCATCAGCAAGGGACCAAATACAACATCTGGTTCCATAGTGTAGTGGTTAGCACTCCAGACTTTGAATCTGGTAACCTGGGTTCGAATCCCGGTGGGACCTCTTTTTTGGTATTGCCATAGTCCTGAAATGGGGTCTAAATAGCCAATTGCTTGCAGGGCCAATACATGATTCATGAGTTGTTATAAATATAATAGTTTTGTTTACCATGTTCTTGTTTAATACGGTGCATCAACATGTGGCATATCTCCCTGCTTTAGTGGTATTAGAGCCTATTGATCATTTGATATTCTCACTATCTCAACATCTCCAAACAGTAACCTTTAGTGACAAACCATCCATCAACACCATTACCATCACCAACATAAAAAAAAATCAAAAATCATATACATAGCACTCTTGGTCTTCAAGAAGCTATATTCCAGCTAAGAGACACTTGTGGTTTCATGCTAGATGGTAACGATATTTTTGATGTGAATGTAGGCTTTCACACTGATGATTGCAGATGGAGGGAAAAAAGGATAAGAGAGAACAAGAGAAATTAGCCAATAAATTATCTATACTACTTAAAATGTTAGTGGTGGTGGTGGTGGTTCTGCCACACCACCCCTAGCACTGACATTTGGTCCCCACAATCTATACTATTACATCACCACCACCAACCTGACAAATGAGCTCCATTAGTCAGCCCCCACCCCCCAACGAGTCATCTCCCGTTTCATTGCTGACTCTCCCTAAATTTTGAAATCACCTATTTGTTCAATAAGGAAAATCATAGAAGTAGTACTTGGACTAAATATGTGCTTAATTGACCTAATAAGCTAGAAACTTTTTTTATTGCAACAGATGGGCTCTTGGCTAGTTACCATGAAGCAGAAAAACATGGCACACACTAACGCATTGTATTTGATAAAATATCCCATGGAATACATTAAAAAGCAGTCTAACAGTCAGACAAAACATAAATGACGAAAATAGGCTGGAGCTTCCAATACAATGAAAAGACAACAAAACTTCAAGATAAAGTTGGGAGTATTTTATCAGTGAACGAGCACTAAATTGTCAAAAGATAGCTAAACAATGGAAAGAGTTAGGCAACGCATGTTTCTTTTTCTTTCTTGCTAACAAAGAGTTATAAGCCACGTTATATTTTTCACTAAATCTTATAATTTGCATGGAGAAGATTGTCAAGTAAGTAGCTACCTAAGAAGGTTAAACATGTTTCGTTGGGGTGAACTCATGCAGTAAACATCTGGGAATTCTCACATGCTTGCAGACATGATGGCTTGTTCCATGGCCTTACCTCGCCTACAATCAAAAGAAAACATAAAATGTGTCACAGAGCATTAGTTCAGACATTAATTGAATTTCAGCGAGAATAGTATATCACAATATCAATTAGAACAAGTAATCAATGTTATCACATACAACCCTTGAGTTGCATATCAATTAAAATAATCATCCATTTCAAAAGCTGCAACTACATTAGGGACATGCCCTCAATATTTTCTGTGCATGTGTTCACTTCATTAGATTGCTCCATGTTCACAATTATTTCAACATACGATTAAGTCCTAACTTTAATATAGCGTAGACTACTATGCACTGCATTCCACTATGACATAATCACTCTGCTCACAAACATACATCAGCGCAATCGAACTTCGGGAGATTTAATTTTGCACATTCTATTAGATGATTATTATAGAAATCAGTGATGAACATTCTGTGTGTGTGTGTGTGTGTGGGCGCGCGCGCACGCGCGAGAATACACTGTCAAACAAATATTACCTTTTACCAAATGCTACATGTATGCTAATTGGATGCATGCACAAAGAAAACAGTTTCATTGAAACCAAACTGATGGAAACAAAAAAAAAGTTAAAAAGGACATGGACAAAATTTCCAGCTTTTCACTGTGTTTATGGAATATAAGACAAATATCACCTGCAAGGGACCACATACAACATCCGGTTCCATAGTGTAGTGGTTAGCACTCCAGACTTTGAATCTGGTAACCTGGGTTCAAATCCCGGTGGGACTTTCTTTTTTTTGGTATTCCCATACTCCTCAAATGGGATCGAGATAATCAATTACTTGCAGGACCAATATATGAAACATGAGTTATTATAAATATAATATAAGAGTACTTCTAGTATGCTACTGTGGATGTTATAGGAGTACCAAGCAGCTGACAGAGTGACCTGTTAGTACTAGTGTTATTGCTCTTTTTTTCTCAAAATACAAGATAAACAGCAGTGGTTGTGAGTTTTGATCCTTCTGTTTTTTTCAACGTTTACTGTTTAAAGGCCAGAGGAGGCTGTGAACTTTTTTTAATATGAAAGCAGATTCTGATACAGTGAAAATAAAAACAGAATATCAGGATGGACTTGGGAGTATTTATCATTGAACATAGTTCAATAACAAGTTCCAGAAGGTTGAGTAAATATCAGAGCACTAAATTGTCAAAAGATGACTAAACAATGACAAGAGTTAAAGAAGACAAGTTTTTGTTTTCTTGCTAAAAAAGAATTGTGATAATCCACATTATACTTTTACTTGATCTTAAAATTTGCATGGAGAAGATGGTCAAGTGTGCAGTTACCTTATAAGATTGAACATTGTTTTGTTGGGGTGTAAACAACTGGGAAATCGTCTATATGCTTGCAGACATAGCGATGACTGGCTCTGTGGTCTTATCTCACCTACAACCAGAGAAAACACACAATGTGTTACAGAGCATTCTTTGAGACATCAAGTAAATTTCAGCGAGAATAGTATATTACTTGTACCAATTAGACCAAGTAATCGATGTTGTCAGGTACAACCATTGAGCTGTATATAAAGTATTCATCCATGTTTAAAGTAGCTACTACATAAGGGACATGCCCACTGTATTTTGTGGGCATGTGCATGTGTTCAGACCTCATTAGCCTGCTCCATGTTTACAACTATTTCAACCTAAGATTAAATCCAAAATTTAATTCATAGCATTAGGTTTGACTATACGCTGCATTCTACCAATGATATAATCACTCTGTTCACAAACGTACATCAGTACGATAAAACTTCCATCAAGATTTAATTTGAAGATTCCATTAGTCGACTACTACAGAAATCAGAGGTTAACGTTATCTCTTGGAGAGCATGCACTGTCAAAAGAAATATTTAGTAATTACACAAAGCACCAAAAAGATTTAAATGAATGGAACCTTTAACAAATGATAAATTCTACATGTATGCTAATTGGATGCATGCTTAAAAAGGCAAACAATTTCACTAAAGCCAAACTGATGGAAACAAACACAAAAAGATAAAAGGAAAATGGACAAAATTTCCTGCCTTTTACTGTGTTTATGGAATATAAGACATGCCATCAGCAAGGGGCCACATACAACACCCGGTTCCATAGTGTAGTGGTTAGCACTCCAGACTTTGAATCTGGCAACCTGGGTTCGAATCCCGGTGGGACCTCTTTTTTGGGTATTGCCGTACTCCTCAAATGGGATCTGCATAGTCAATTGATTGCAGGGCCATTCAGGTGTTGTCAGAAATATAATAGTTTTGTTCAACACGCAAGAGTTTAAAGCAGTGCATCAACATGTGGCATATCTCTCCGCTTTCATGGTATCAGAGTCTAATGATCTTCTCACTATCTCAACTTCTCCAACCCACAACCTTAGTGACAGACCTTCCATCACACCATTAGCATCACCAGCATAAAAAAAATCACTTACATATCACTCTTGGTATTAAAGCATCTAAGGCTGTGTTCGGCACGCGCACGCTTTTCAAACTACTAAACGGTGTATTTTTTTGCAAAAAGTTTCTATACAAAAGTTGCTTAAAAAAAATCAAATTAATCCATTTTTGAAAAAAAATTAGCTAATACTTAATTAATCACACGCTAATGGATCGTTCCGTTTTCCGTGCGCACACACTGTGTTCCCAACACAGGCTAACGAACTCACCCTAATTACCCCAAAGAGCCACATCAAGAGTGTTCCACCAAAGAGATGGCAGTTGTGTTTTGATGCTAGATGGTAACATTTTTGGCTTGAATGTAGGCCTTCCCACTCATGATTGCAGACGGAGGAAGAATGGATAGAAAGAACAACAACAATTAGCCAATAAACTCTAATACCATGAAAACGGAAAAACATGGCACACGCTAATACATTGTATTTGATAAGTATCCCATGGCATACAAAAACAGGCAGTCAAGAGTTTGAACAGACAAAACAGACCTAAAAAGGTCTAAAGTCTATGCTGGTATTAGGAGCATATGCATATGCATGAAACAGATCATGACTGAAATAAAGTGTACGACTTCACACTATGTAAGAATAATCTTGGGCTCTGGTCATCCATCAACGCCCACTACACATCTCAGTAATCTAGCCATATTTATTTATATAAGTTTTAAGATCAGTATCAACTTGATGGTTTCCTATAAACTCGGAATTCTCACTTGTACAGTAACAACTGGGAGTTCTCCTTCTCTCTCCTACAAGCAGACAAAAACATGCATATGCTCAATGAAAAGGTCCTTTTTAGCCAACGCCATATTCTACATGGAAGCCAATTGGATGCATGCTCAAAAGGAACACAATTTCATTGAAACCAAACTGATGGAAACAAATAAGGGAATGACACAGCTTTTAAGGCATAAATCTCATCATCAAGGTATCATATATAACATCCGGTTCCATAGTGTAGTGGTTAGCACTCCAGACTTTGAATCTGGCAACCTGGGTTCAAATCCCGGTGGGACCTCTCTTTCTTTGGTATTACCATCCTCCTCAAATGGGATTTGCATAGTGAACTGCTTGTAGAGTTGTAGGGCCAATACATGCTGCATGAGTTGTTTGTTATAATCCAGCATGCATGTTCAAGTAATCAAGTCTATACACGGTTAAGTCAGATCTGCAATGCAACTAAACTACATATAATCATTTGCTTGCAGCAACTGCTTTTGAGCATACAACTCAAGAGAAAATACCACTTTAGTCATGGTAACAAGGGCAGCATCATGTATAACACCAGCCCTGAATATTTACAATGGCATTCCCACATATAGGTTTAGAATTAAACAACACAAAATTGTTCTAACTAGTTATTCCACAAATAATTTTCCATAAATTAAAATGTGAACTGTAACTAGTGTTAACAAAGTAAAATGCAATCTACCGACAAAATGTTATCTTAAAAATGACAGATATGTCAGTCTAATGTTATTCAACATATGTTCTCTATAAATTAAAACTCAACTTAATAAAGCATTTACATAATGAAATACAATGCATCAACAAAATTCAGATAGAAGTGCATAAATACATCACCATGAGCTGAATCGCTTAATATTTGCATAAATTGTTGTATCAAACTGATCAATGTAATATTACCAATACCATCCGGACCTAACTTCATTGACAAAAAAACCGTAACTTGTGCCAGGCACAACTATTTAGATTGGTTTCATGGCATGACGGCAAGGAGCACAACAATAAATATTCCAGAATTTGTCAGAAAATGTAACAAATGCGCAATGGCAAAGCCTACCATTCCATCAAAAACAGCCATCAGGACAAGGCGTATCACAAATCTCACATGGTATCAGTGCCTATTGGTCTTCCCCCAACTGCAACTTCTTTAACCTATATTTAACGACAAACCTTCCGTCACAGCATTTGCAAGCATCAAAACCCACATCCCTAGCACTTCTGATCGTCGAGCATCCAAATATCCAATACACATGTGTAGTGATTGCTCATTACTCCTAGCAAATGCCCTTTTCTAACCAATATGCTCTCCAGGTGTTGATGCTAGACATTAGATTTGTTATTGACATGAATGGAGTCTTTACACTCGTGGTTGTGGATGGAGACAGTGAGATTGAGGGAACAAGAGCAACTAATCAATAAGCTCAGATACCGTATGAGACAAAAGATATGGCGCACACTAATGCATAGTATTTGATAAAAATATCTCATGGAATGTATAAGTACCAGCTCTGAGAGTTAGATGAACACATGAAAAAAAGGACAAAACATAGGGAAGTACCTCAGGAAGTTTTTAGCTGTACTATTTTAAATGTTGGTAACGGTGGTAGCAGTGAATCTGCCCCTCAGTGTCGGTGAAAATTTCGTGCTCCCTCACCTCACAAGGCAGCTCCATGTTAACAGTTATTTCAACTAACATTAAATGCAAATTTTAATTTCATACGTTATATTTGACTGTGTGCTGTGGTTGAAATATGTTAAGATCACTATGTTCACATGCATACACAATCAAACTTTATTCAAGATTTAATTTTGAAGATTCCATCAAATGTTTATTACAGAAATCAGAGGTCAATGTTATGTCTTGGAGAGCATGCACTGTCAAAAATAATGTGGACCTAAAATTATACAAAAGAACAAAAAAGATATACAATAATATTTAAATGAAAGGAACTTTTTAACAAAGGTCATATTCTGCATGTATACTAATTGGATGCATGCTCAAAAAGCAAAACAGTTTTGCTGAAACCAAAGAGATGGAAAAAAACACACGAAAAAATAAATCATGAAGAGTTCTTTTAACTATTTACGGAGTTTATGGAATATAAGACAGAAATGTCCACAGGAAGGGACCACATACAACATCTGGTTCCATAGTGTAGTGGTTAGCACTCCAGACTTTGAATCTGGCAACCTGGGTTCAAATCCCGGTGGGACCTTCTTTTTTTTGGTATTCCCATACCCCTCAAATCTATGTTTTCAAGTCGTCTGATTAGTCGTGACTAATCGTGATCGCGATTAGTCGTCCTTATCGCTACCCTGACCTCGATCAGGAATTTCGAAGCAATTAGTTTGATCAGAAAACTTATTGTCCGACTAATCACGACTAGTCACAATTAGTCAATCAAATTAGTCATGGACAACTAGTCTGTTAGGTCTAAAAATATGTGTTGGGCATTACACTTCAGTGGCAGGCCTTTAGCCCAGCCCAGCCCAGGAAGGCCTGTAACCCTCATCTAACCCTAACCAGCCATCTAGATCCAGTCATGAGAGAGAGAGGGGAAAAGATGGACTTATTGCAACTAGGACTGATAAATGATTTAACTTTAAGACCTTAAATCAAGTGTGAACTGTCAACTGTGAGTCTGATTATCCTTAGTTTATACTATACTATACTAGTATACTATGGTAATTACTACTTATAAACATCTATACATTATCCTGGGTACCCCTAGGCCCTAGCCTATAGTCACCGACTAATCTACGACTAGTTGCGACTAATCGCGATTAGTCGACTAGTCGGTGCCCTTACGACTAGTCCCAACTAGACAACTTGAAATCACTTGGACATATTAATTTTTAAGTCTTTGGACATAAAAATGATATCACTCTATAAGTTGATATGAATAACATATGAGCTTTCATAAACCCCCATATCTTGTATTAATACAACAAAACAGTCAAATGAGTTGAAAGGTAAAATGTAACTGAGAATTAAGAAACCTTACAAAATGTAACTGAAGTTGTTACCATCATGTCAGTATAAGGTAGCTTGACCTTGACCGAAGGGTGATATTGGACAAGAGTATCATCATATCTCCATGCATCTTAAATTTTGCCCAGAGAAACTTCTCGCCTGAAAGGTTACGATATCAATAAGAACAAGTAGTTAATGTTGTAAGGTTCAACCCTTTCATTGTATATAAAAGTATTCAACCATTTTTAGAGTAGCTACCACATAAGGGACGTACTCATATACCCAAGTATTTTGTAGGCATGTGTCCACCTCATAAGGCAGCTCCATGTTCACAGCTATTTCAACTTAAAAACAAACGCAAATTTTACTTTCATGCATTATATTTGACTATGTACTGTGGTTGGCATATGTTATAATCACTCTGTTCACATGTGTACATCAGCGCAATCAAACATCACTCAAGATTTAATTGTGAAGATTCCATTAAATGACTATTACAGAAATCAGAGATCAGCGTTATGTCTTGGAGAGCATGCACTGTCATGCATTTAACAATTATACAAAAAAGTTATACCATAAAAAGTTAAATGAATGGAACTTTTTAACAAATGTCATGTTCTGCATGTATCTAATTGGATGAATGCTCAAAAAGGAACACAGTTTCATTGAAGCCAAAACTGATGGAAACAATCACAAAAAAAAAAAAGGATAAAGACAAAATTTGTACCATTACTGAGTTTATGGAACATAAGACCGAAATGTCAACAGGAAGGGACCAAATACAACATCCGGTTCCATAGTGTAGTGGTTAGCACTCCAGACTTTGAATCTGGCAACCTGGGTTCAAATCCCGGTGGGACCTTCTTTTTTTTTTTTGGTATTCCCATACTCCTCAAATGGGATCGGGATAGTCAATTACTTGCAGGACCAATATATGAAACATGAGTTGTTTTTATTAATAGAATAGTTTAGTCATGAGTCATGAGAGTGCATAAATAACAAATGCCACTGTTTTGAATTAAATGTGCATGTTTCTAGCATATGTGCATGGCTAGTTGATCTCTGCAATGCAGATACACAATAAATAATTGTTTGCTTGCAATACATGCATATTAGCATAAAGTCAAGAAAATAGCATTTACAGGTCATGGTAAATAGGGTAGCCTCATGAATAACACCAACAAAGAATACTCACACCGGGTATTCCCACAAATAGGTTAATATAACAAAACAGTACAAACAGTGTCTTACAGGTACTTATGCCACAAATATTTATCCCCAAATTAAAACGTGAACTGTAACTCATGTTAGTTTAACCATTGTCATTCAATGTTTAGTTTAATTGCTTTGAAATTTAAAAGAATTGTTGGAATAGATTTAATGTTACAATTAATCACTTCAATCTAAACCACAGTTTCTAGAGAGCCTCAGCTTATTTTATTTTAGTAACTAGTAGGAGTTGTCCCTAGAACATTATAGTAGTAAGGTAACCATAGTGTGACTACATTTCAATCAAACTTGATGTGTGACTCCATTGAGATGCTAATTTTATATTCATTTTTCTTCATGATTTTTTCTTACTTCTTAGAAATAAGAGTGATCTTAAAAATCATTACACATTGCTGTGCCTTTCAGCTCCAAAAGGGCAGAACCCAAATAGACATTATTACACTTACGCATAGAGCTCAGCAGCATGGTCAATCCTAAACCGGAAATATCATGTCTATGCCAAGCCAAAGAAGTCAGCAACACTAACTTCATGTTATGTTCCATAGCAGGAGAAAACCATACCTAGGTCAGTTCGTTCGCATTTACTTCCTGACTTTGAAATTCATCGTAAGGCTATCAAACGGGATCTAGAAAATAAGAAAATCAACCATTACAAGAATACATGAACATATACGAGAAAAAAAAAAGGTAAATGCAACCAAATGAATGTTCTGTGCCTGTGTCATGTAAGTTAATCCTTTCAAGAGAAAAATAAAACAACCATTGCAAGGTTATTGCTTCACACTTTAATAAATATATATTTGGCAGTATGTACATGTAATTTATTTAAAGGTTAATTGAAACTATGCCATTATAAATTTATTTGTTTTGAAAAATGCCATTACTATTCGATAAATTGAAACAATGCCATTACAATTTCGCAGCTCTTTGAAATACGCCATTACTTACCCTTTCGTTGCATTTATCAGAACTTTTGGACCAAATTGCCCCTTGGCTTCCTCCTTTCTCCCGGCAGTGAACCCCCTCCGCGCTTGCGCCGGCCTCCTACCCATGTTTCCTCTCCGCCAGACAACACAAGGACCGCCAGATCCGGTTCGGGAGAAGAGAAAACCGCTGGCAGCGATGGTGGTGACTGGGAGGGCGTTTGTGCCGGCTTGCCGCCGGTGGCGCAGAGGGGCGAGGCCGAAACCTCTCCTCTCCGGCGACGCAAGAGGACGACGCAGGAGGATGCCGAGAGGGCGACGAGCTTCACCTCCTCTGATTCTCCTCGCCGAGCATCTTCCCTCTCAACGTCCCCTCCGCCTTGAACCAAATCTAGCATGTTGGGGACGGTGGTGGCGCGCTCAAGCTTCGGTACTGCCGATGTGGTCGCCGATGAGAGGAAAGGGGAGGAAGCCAGCGCTGGGGCGGCGGGGGCAGAGGTGGAGGGGGTGGCAGCCGACGGACAGAGTCCGCAATCCAAAACGAGCACCTTGATGCCATCGACGACGAGTAGAAGGCCACGAGGACACGAATCCAGAGGAAGGGGGAAGAGGCTGGTGCTAGGATGATATGGGGGCAAAGGTGGAGCGGGTGGCGGCCACGATTCACCGGAACTTAATGGGAAAGAGGAGAGGGGAGGAAGAAGGGGAGGCGTGAAGAGGCTGCGGCGCCATTGTTGGGAGGGTTAGGGCTTGGATGCGGCGTCGACGGCGAGACGGAGAAGGGGGGAATTCTCGACGGGCGAGGCGAGACGAGGAGGGGAAGAGATCGGACAGGTTAATGGGCCTCATGGGCCGCCTGAGTAGTTGGGCCGGCGAGCTCTCTGCTTGGCGCGTCGGCATCGATTCGCCGACGGCAATGGCGGCGCCAGTCCACCCGTGCACTCGTGTCCTCTCGCCGGCGAATCCCCACCACCTCGCTGACGACGCGGGTCTCCTCGCCCCTATCCTCGCTGACCCACGTGTCATCCCCGCATGTACACGTGTCAAACCCGAACCGCTCAAGCTCCAATATTTTAAGCCTCCCGCCGTAACGCTGTCCCGATCATGTACTAGCATCGCAGCTAGCGAGTCGATCACTGTCTCACTATCTCGTTCACGTAGCTTACCTGCTCGATACAATGGCGTCGCAGCAGCAGCAGCCGAGGAAGGTGAAGGAGGAGGAAGGGCAGGGCCAGGCGGCGGCGGCGGGGCTGGAGGAGATCGGCAGGTACCGGGCCCAGGCGCAGCAGAACTCGATGGACGCCATCCGCGCCGCCGAGGAGCGGTACGCCAAGGCCAACCAGGCGCACGGCGGCGCGAGGGGCGCGGTCACCGTCGCGCAGGCGCCCGGCGAGACCGTGGTGTCGTGCGTGGGGGGCAAGAAGGAGCAGCCGCCGCCGCCGCCGCACGGGAAGAAGCACGAGGCGGAGGAGGGACACGGCGGCAAGGCGGGGACCGGCGGTCAGGAGGAGGTGACCGGCAGGCACCGCGGTGAGGGGCGGCAGCAGCAGCAGGGCGAGTCGGACGCCGCCGGCGCTGCCCGGGAGAAGAGTCCTGGCGCCGCGCACGGCGCCAAGGGGACGGCTGCACACGCGCCGGCGGGCGCCACGGCAGCTTCGCATCAAGAAACGAGAAAGTCGGCGACGGCCCAGCAGAGGAGCGAACGCCAGGGCGGGCAAGCGGCGAGCCACGAGGAGAGGCGCGGCGAGGCCAAACAGGCTGGGTCGGCCGCCGCGCACGGCGCGAAGGACGCGGCCACGCTCGCCACAGACTACGCCGCGGCCAAGGGCACCGAGGCCAAGGACGCCGGCGCGCAAGGTGCGCAGGCCACGACGGAGAAGGCGAAGGTGGCCACGGGGACGGCCACCGACTACGCCAAACAGGCCGCCGCGAAGGCGAAGGACGTCACGCTCAGCACCGGCGAGACGGCGGCGGAGTACGCCAAGACCACCGCGGAGAAGACCAAGGACATCACGCTCAGCACCGGCGAGACGGCGGCGGAGTACGCCAAGACAGCTGCGGAGAAGGCCAAGGACACCGCTGTGGCCGCCGGCAAGACGACGGCCGAGTACACGCAGCAAGCGGCCGTGAAGGCCAAGGACGTGACGCTCTCCACCGGCGCGACGGTGGCGCAGAAGGCCAGGGAGGTGACCGCCGACACCGCGCACAAGGTGGCGGAGTACGCGAGGGAGAAGGCAGAGCAACGGAAGGAGGCCGCGGCCCGCGCCGCCGACAGCGCGGAGGAGCCGGGCTCCGACACTCTCTCGGAGACGGCGGAGAAGGCGAAGTGCTCCGGCGAGGAGACGGCGGACAAGGCCGGCGACATGGCGGCACAAACCAAAGACAGGACGAACGACACCACGGGAGGCATGGCGCACAAGGCCGGGGCCATGGCGGCGCAGACCAAGGACACCGTGAAGGACGCAGCCGCAGCCATGGCACAGAAGACGAGGGACACGATCGCTCAGGCAGGGCACAAGGCAGGTGAAGCAAAGAACAGAGCGGCAGAGTCCGGCAAGAACGCATTGGCGACCACCGGCGGCGGCGGCGGCGGCGGTGCGACGGCGAAGGCGAAGGTACATGCGCGTCCATGGCACGGCCACAATCTCTCCACACGATGCCTTCCCAGCTGTATACGTAGCTGACCTCTCAGTTGTAAATGCAGGAGACGGCCGGCGCCGGCAACGAAGGCGGCGAGACGACGGTGGTGGGCGACGTGCTGGAGGCGGTGGGCGCGACGGTGTACGGGATAGCGAAGCACACGAAGGGGATCGTCGCCGGCGAGGAGGAGCTCGTCCCCGTCGCCAAGGAAGACAAGGGCAAGCTCTTGTGAGCGAGCGAGCTTCGATGTAGTGCCAAGCTCACCGAAAGGACACTGTCACGTACGTACGTACTTTAGTTGATTAGCAATTAAGTATATAGGTGTTTTCGAACAATGTTTCTTGTATTTACTGTATCACGGATCTACGGCTGTGTATGTTACAATCTGCATATGTGTGAAATAAACTTGATAATTAGTCTATCAGTCTGATTGGTTAGATATTACTCATCCAAAGATGGTACTGGGAACAGATCACAGGTTTCAAGGACAAATTCATCTTATACATGACAAATCATAGCAAAATAATCCCAAGAAATTGACATGTGTGCATAGTAAAGATGATGCTGTTTTAGAGCATCTCCAACAGGGATCCTAAACAAAGCCGCAAACAATTTTTGAAGGACGAGGCCAAAAATCTTGGTTCAGCAGAGACCCCATTTGAGCCCTCAAAATAGAAATACCTCAAATCCCTCTCCACTGCCCTCCTAGGCTGTAGAGCCGCTCTACCCNCCTGAAGCCCCCCCCCCCCCCCACCCCACCCCAATCTATTTTTCATTTGTGCGCGCGTGGGAGGGAATTGTGTGTTGTTTTCAAGGAAAAATTACGAATTACAGTCGACCAAATTACCCCTGAACTCGAAAATCAGACATCGCTCACCTTGAACTTTCAATATCGGATAACCCCCTTCCCTAACACTTAACGAGTGGTTTAGGGGATGAATAGCACACGTGACAGTCCAATCAGCAATTTTTTTAAAAAATCGCTAGGGCCCACTTGTTAGAATCCCTACCCCTCTCTCTCTTCTCCCTCCTCTTCTGAAGCGCGCGATGGCAAGGGAGAGGGGACGACGTGGCAAGGCGCCTGCAGAAGCCGATGGCATGGAGGCGGAGACGAGGGCGGCGCGTGCCAGTGGCGTCAAATCCGACACGAGGGAGGAAACCCAGCACATCCTCCTTAAGGCCGACGAGAAGGGGGGGTCGGAGCATGAGAAATTTGGAATTGGCAGCCGGGGACGGAGCTCGAGCCTCGAGGAAACTGCCTCGAGGTCGACGTTCCACAGCTCGCCGAAGTCGTCTAGGCTCATCAGCGCCAGCCACCCGCCGAAGAGCTCCACCTTCACGCCACCGGCCTCTGCAGGCGTTCCACCACCGTATTTCCCGTCATGGCCATCTCCGCTGCCGCACCTTTGCCTTCAATTGCGCCGCCCCCTCTTCCCTACCACTATATTTCCCCTACCATTACCACCTTCTCGCGCAAGTCCTACGTCGGCCACCGCTCCCCTGACCACAGGAGGACGAGGCCCGGATGGTGAGCTTGACGAATCGGCCACCGCCAGCGCAGCATCATCCTTGCCCTCTAGCGCGAGGAGGCTCGCAACGCTGGCGTGCCGCTCGTCCTCAACCGCGCCGCCCTCACCTTCGTGGTTGCCGGCCTTTGCAGCCGCGTCGCCCCCTCTCCCGCGTCGCGAGGAGGCTCGCAGTCACCGGCGCGCCGCTCGTCCTCGGCCTCCGTCGACACGCGGGATTCCTTAGTCTCCAACGCGAGAAAGAGATATAGAGAGGTGAGAGGGGATAGAGAGGATAGAGAATATGACAGGTGGGCCCCACCAATTTTTAAATAAAAAAATTGCTGACTGGACTGCTACGTATGACCAAAACTACTTCGGATTGAGTTAGGGGGGTTATTTGTCTAGTTTAAATAGTTGAGGGTGTAAAATGTCTGGTTTTTGAGTTTAGGGGTAGTTCGATCGACCGTGATAGTTTACGGGGTAATTCGTACTTTTTTTTTCTGCCCTTCCATCTCTACCGCGGGCGCTGCACCGCCGCTGCCCTATCCGAACACACCCGAGCGCGGGCGCTGCACCGCCGCTGCCCTTTCCGAACACACCCACGCAGCATTTCCGGCGAGAGCCTGGGCGGGTACTACCATGCCGTCGGCTGTCCTACGACATGTTTCGCTTCGGCTGACCCACCCCGACGTCCCCCCAAGCACCTCCGGCGAGTCAAGCATGGGCGTTGCCATGCCGTCGGCCGTCCTCCGGCAGGTTTCGCTCCGTTCGCCCCCCTCCCGGCCCGTGCGCTACGCCATCAACCGTGGCAGCCTCGCTCACGCAATCATGCCTAAATACTAGCTTGTATTGAGATCTTCACCAACCACATGAGCAGGAGGGAAAGTAAGTTTTTGCAGTTCTCTACTTTCTGCGTCGAGAGCTGCACTGCACACTCTGCAATAATACTACACTGCTTGTGTTAGTCATCTTACTAAAATGCTTAGATGATTATGTAGCCTATGAGTCATTCATGTACTCAATTTCACTTGCACTTAATAGACAGAATTTTGCTTGCAGATTTCAGGCTTGCAGTCCAATTGCTCTATCATTCCTATACATTTTACAGCAATATGAACTGTGATTTTGTTTACAACTCAACTAATTTATTTATATGATCTCTAAGTTTGAACTGAGATGATTATTGTTCTCTTTTCAATGAGGTGATTCGTACACATGATGTCCCAGGGGACCGATGTTTGAATTTTTTGAATTGTGGTGTTTAAAATTGTGAATTTGAATATGGTTGAATTCTATGCATTAGAATTATATTAATGTCTGCATCATTGTGGTGTTAATTTAGGTATAAATATAGAGTGCATATTGAAATAGAAGAGAAAAAGAAAGGCTACAAAATAAGGGCTATTGCTGGAGTTAGAGCATCACCAACCGTGTCCTTATTCTATCCCCTATCCTATTTTTTGGGATTTTGGTGAAAAAATAACTTCAACAGATATCCTATCCTGATCCTAATATTTTGGAAACTCATCACCGCATCCATCACTCTCTTCATTTGAGGGGAAGCGACGCCACATCTCTTGTTCCCAATCTCTCTTTCCCACGAGTTTTTTTCTTTCCCACGCGATCGGGGCAGAGAGAAGGTGGAGATTTTTCGTGCGGTGATAGAGAAAAACAGAAGATTTTCATTGGTAGTTTAATAGAAGGATCCACTTTTAGTTTTTGGGAATTAAATTTAGGCTTTTCCTTGGAGAGATGAGTTTTTTTCACTTCTTATTTTCAGTTTAGAAAATCCCAAAACAAAACTTTGAGGGTGGATTATTCATATTCTATTGGTCCTTTTTTAAGTCGTCAGTAAATGGGGGTAACCCCTATTTGACCTCTAGGGGCTGAAAAATAGAGGCTATTGATGCTTTTAAACAACCATAATTTGGATGGATGTACATGCTCCCGAATACGATGGCAGAATTTGTTGGTAGGAATACCTGAAGAAGAGACATGGGGACTTAACAAGATTGGAAGGTAATTAACCCTGTCACATGAATTACTTTGGATCCTTCTTTGGATTTAAATTCAGGAAACTATTGCCCCCTGGCAGGTAAGTATATAGAGCAGATGCTGATGCCGCAATTACAGCTAATTAAACTCCGTTTGTTAATGACCGTGATCCATACCTGAATCTGATGAAATTCTGTGGAATTTGCAGGATTCAAAGTGCGTTTTTTTTTATAAAAAAACTCTGTTTCCAAATGCTCAGACATTATCTTCTGCAACTTATCTACTACTAGTATTCATTATTCATTCAGCGATCATGTTGTGCAACTTAGTAACATAGTATTCATGCGGTGCTCGTATTGGGAGTTTGGGACCATGTATATGCAATCAAGTTAATTATAGTTTCTTTAGCACTGCAATTATCATTTGTTTTACATTGCAATTATCCTTATTTTGGGGAGAACATTTTGGATCCTCATTTCTCATGTAGTTTTATAAATTGGATTCTATATGCAGCTAGCTTGCAAGCCATAATCTGTCTCGTGTATATATATGCTCCCAATACCAGAACTGAATTGAGTCATATCTAACTGATTAGATCGACAGATTGTTACATACTTAAATGTAAAAAAAATTCATGATTAATAAGCAAAGATGATTAAGTAGGTAGAAGAACAAGGAAACTAAATTACATGGATCATCCGATGATGATTAATTTATTTCCATCATCCTCCCAAATCTCCTCTCGGAGGTTAGATTGAGTTGGAATTGGAGTTTTGCTGTGCGTGACTGAAGTTATCTGCCTCTTTGTACAACGTAACACAACAGTCTCACCACCCTTCAAAACCAAGAGCTTTAACTGTATAATACTGATAAGAGAAATTAGGTACTATGGTTTCCTAGCTCTTGAAGTTTAAGTTAAATGTTACTAGTTTTATCATAGTAAGATGGATTTATTTCTCACAACCCCCTCTCCCTAAATAAAAAAAAGTAAATTTCCCTTAACCCTAGGTATTATGATATGTGGTTTTGGCACGTGACACTTAACTTCAAGTGCTATAGTTGTAAAGTTTCACAAAATCATACTATTGATTATTTTAACTTTGATCCATCATATTTTTAAGTTCTAAAATCGCATCTCAAATTTATAAGTTCTTTTATTCATCGTATAAATGTTGCATGCATGCATGTAAAGTTTTTTTAAAAGTTGATATAGGGGTATATAAAATTGGTCAACGGTATTTTTTTTAAAACTTTTTAGACCATAATATTTGGGATTATGTGTCATGTGCCAAAATCTCTATGGTTTTGTGCAATTTGGACTCTAATATGTAGGGTTTTATAAAATTTACTCAAAAAAATCTGTCATTATGCTGTTGCATTTTTTACTTTCAAATGTATGAGTTGGCTTGAAAATGTTTACATGAGTTCTTTTTTTTTTTGCACAATTGTTCCAATAGTATCATATTCTTCAATTGCCATGAGTACAATAGAAAGCACAAGTGAGGACCAGTAGGGCAGTAGGACAATATAATGTAGTACATGTAGTATAACAATTGCGTTCTTTTGGACAGATCGTAAGTAACTATAGTACGACCATGTGCGATTCTGAAACACGAGATGTGAACTTGTGAAGTAACTCTTCTGGAATCTGAAGTTTGTCCTTTGTCTCTTGTTTGTCCCAATGCTCAATGTTTAAACGAATCCTTTTTTTCCTTAAGTAGTAATGTTATACATTTTTATACTATAAATCTAGACAAATTTTTATTTATATTTAAAGTATTAGCATGTGTCATCTTCACCTAAAATTTTTGATATTTTGGGACAAAAAGATTACAATGCAACCTGTATTTTACTTCAGTAAACTTGGATGTACTTGCTTCAGTAATCACTACTAGTAGTACCAAAGGAAATTTCTTTGCTTCTCGATCTCTTTTAATATTTCAATTGACAGCTCATACTTCAAAACTTGTAGGGATACACTGACAACAAAAAGGAGAAAACAAACCAGGGCTCGTCAGTTCGTGGGCTGCTAAAAATAAGTGCGAATCACATGGCAAGCAAACGTACAACGCAATAATAAAAATAGATTCTTCAGATCAGTTCATTAGTTTCAACTCCCACCTGCATGCTCTGTTCTGAATTCTGTATCCATCATTGCCAATTGTATATTCAGGATTCTTCTCCCGTTACCTCGCCATGTTCAGTTCAGTTAGCACTAGTAACCCTCACCTTCTGCTAATTGTTTGCAGCTAAAATGCACCAAAATAAACTTTCAGGCAGAGCTCATTTCTGTACAAGAACGCAGCAACATGCTCAGACAAAAGCTTCTGCTAAGAACAGGACAGATTTAAACCAGGGAAACAGGAGATAACTCAAAAGACAATTTGTATCATATTTCCCGGAGGCAATTTACACAATCATGTGTCTATTACATTTTATAGTTATATCGCCTGACGAATAAACAAAATCAAGCTTTTTGACAGCCCTATTCCACCTTTGTACCCGACTGCAATGAATGTAATCGAATGAAAATATACATGTATGCAACCTTGGAACCATATGGAAGAACTACTTTCCCTGCTCCATTTCAGTGCACTATCGTGATACACCTCTACAATTATAACGGAAGAAGTGGCTTTCTCATGAAGATTGGACGATCGGTTGGTCAGCGAAAGGGCCATATACCCAACCTCTGGCAATGTGACCGTAAGCCGCCTCTGTCAGGTGAATGCCATCCCAGCTCCAATGGGTTGATGGATCATCACACGCGGTTGCACCAGCCTCACCACATTTGGCTGTGACATTGAAGTTGTAAGCGGCCTTCGCAACGGACCCAGGAGCCCCGCAGCATGCCCTAGGTGGCTGCTTGTAAAATCCTGAATTGAAAAGGCAAGAACGTTAGGCCCCTGCATCAATTTGTATTCAGATCAAAGGACTAATGCTTGAAATAAAGATGTTTTCCGTTTTTAATCAACAATAATGCATCTGAATCCTCTTTCCTTCACCAGTTGAGACAGAAACAGTCTCTATTAGCAGACTTAGATGGGCCAAGGTTGTGCTTGCTCCTATCACACACAATGAAATAGAAATGCTAGTGGATGTGATCTAGAGATGACAAGGACATTGAACCATGATGCCCAACTTGGCCATTAAACTATATAGCAGATTTCCTAACTCTACCTGCTGACCGCTCCCTCTAATTAAACGGTACTAACTACAAAGCATAAAAAAGGTCATTGCCAGCAAGGTAAGCAAGCATTAGATAACAGAAAAGGATCACCAAAAAGGATGGCTCAGCTAACTGAGCAATTCCTACATGTCTGTACTCCCCGCAACAAGGACATGTTGAAATTTGTGATACACCGATGGTTGGAAAAAGGTAAAAAGGTTAGGTAGGGAAAACGTGCCATTTTATTTATTTGTGGTATTTTCAAGTCATTGCTATTCAAATTAAGCTCAAAAGGATATTATAAAACCAACTCGAACCCATGTGCAAGGTTTTAAAAGAATCGGTGGCAAAATATGTATGATGGAGACAATCAAAATCTGGCAGTTTTTAAACTGAGCTAGATCATATCAAACAAGAGCAGAGCTGCCACAGCCATAATTTTAAAGTAGGTGACAGTATGGCTGAGGTTCAAAACCTTTTTACATGGGTTGCCTGGAGAAACAAGTTGGGCAGCCTGTGTACATAGCTTGCATAACAATCAGACCATCCTAATTGTTAGCCCCACATTACCTATCATGGGTGGAATCTCCTTATAGTTCACGATGGCCCCCTCTCTCAAGAAGACAATTAGCAAAAGGGCAAGGTTTGAACAAAGAGTGGTAGAGTACTAATAGAACTGATAAGCATACTACTTTACAGACTAGTGTAAAAGATTCTAATGAGCATGGCATTAGTAACTTTGCTTCCAATTTACTCTGAACATAAATGGAGCTACTCTGATTGGTTTCATATCACAAATTGTGATCCATCATTACTGTAATTTGAAATATTGCAGTGTGCTACTAGAGAGATAAGGCACCTCTACCCAGATCTGAACTATCTAAAAATAATATATTGTGTCTTTCAAGGGCAACAGGAGGAAAAGTTGACTCTAGGTATCAGTTGACTTGATCTGTTCAAGTAAATTACAGCTGCAAGAGCTAAAAAACAGTATTTTTGCTAAGAAAAGCCAATTTAGTACCGATGCTAAATAAAGGATAAGAACGAACTGATGCTTCCTGAGCTAGCTAGCTATCAAAAGCTCAAGAACTTACCAAACTTCTTGGGCTGAAGCATGAACTGGATAACAGGCGTGTAGTAATCGCCATATATGATCCTCACATTGGGGTGCTTGGGCCGTAGCTTCTCAAGCATGCGCTTGAGATGTGCATTGTGCACCCATGAGAATGTGTTATACCGACGGACGCAGCCACTTCGGGAGCCATACCCATCAGCCGGCTCATCGAGCATGTTCAAGTAGACAGGGAAGCATCCGGTGGGCATCACACCTGGTACAATCAGCTCCCTTGCGCCCTCAGCAATCAATTGCTGCAGCAAACACGAATGGTTGTATAACTGAAATCACATTCCACATGACAACTAACAAATAGGCGACACAACGAAGCTACAAATTTCTACCTCGATGCCATCAGAGATAGCCTGGATGACATCCGGCATGAACTTGTATGCCTCCTCAAGGCCCTTCCCAGCAAACAGCGGCGCATTGTAGTCGTTGCCACCAAACTCACCGACGACGAAGAGCGAATTCGCATAGAATTCGTCGCATTCCGCTGCAAAAACATCAAAAGAATCGAAGGATCAGATACAATTCCCTGATGAAGTTCTCTCTGAAAAACAAAATCCCCAAATTCAGCGAATTTGGGGGCGGGGCATACGCGAATTATATTACCCTTGGTGGAGTTGCAGAAGAAGGGCTTGAGGTCACGGAACCACTGGATTTGGGTGAGGAGGGCGCCGGAGTTCCAGNGTTCCAGACGACGGCGCCGAGCCCCTTTGCCTCGAAGTAGGGCGTGTCGAGCGCGGTGGCGCCAGTGATGGCGAAGTTGGCGCCGTACGCGAAGCTGGAGTTCTTGAGCTTGGACGGCGGCAGCAGCGGCAGCCCGAACTCTTCCGCTGCGATCCAAACCAAAAACCATCAGCCGCACATAAAGCAAGCACACACCAAAATCCAATCTAGCGGAGAAACCAAGGACGCACCGAGGTGGTCGACGACGAGGCGGCCGTCGGAGCATCTGCCGGTGGGGTGGCCGGGGAAGGTCTGGCCGTAGGGGAGCTGCGCGGTGGCAAGGCGGAAGTCGACGCCGTTGGCGAGCAGGTTCCCGGCGTCGGCCAGCGAGTCCCCGAAGTTGAACAGCGCCCTGTACTTCCCCTTCGCCTTCCCCTTCCCCTCCGCAACAACCGCCGCCGCCGCCACCGCAAGAACCGCCACCAAAATCCCCCGAACTCCCCCCATCGCCGCCTCCCCCTCCGTTCTTGGGTCAAACCACCACGAGAGAGGAAGAAGAAGAAGAGGGTAGCGGCTAGGTAGCTGTCCGGGGTGGGGTGGTGGGTTCTTGTAGGAAGGAGCACGAGGAGAGAGATTGGGATGGGTTGGTGGCACGGCGGCTTGGCTCTCTCTCTCGCTCGCGTGCCGTTTTCTTGGGCAGCTGCGGCCTGCGGCCTGCGGCTAGGTAGCTAGTGCGTGGTCGCGGATGGCGATTAGTTTACTCTTGGGTTGGGTGCAGGGGGAGTAATTGCAAGGGGAGGCGAGGCGAGGCGAGGCGAGGTGGGGAAGAAGAAGAGGACGAAGGTGAGGAGGAAGGAAGGAAGCTGGGGGCAGGCTGTCCGGTGGGGGAATCGACGGCACGTATTTGTGCGTGTGTGCGCGCGCGCGTGTGAGAAATGGAGGAAAAAGTGGGTTACACGGTTGGACTTTGGGGGCGTATTTTCGGGCAGGATTGGTTTTGGTTGGACTCAAGCTCGAAGAGAACGTGTGGGAGTCAAATGTTCTGGTCTGGGGTAATTTGGCAGTGTTTAGATCAAATTGGGGGAGGGGAGATGGGGATGTATGTATGTACTCATCATGTAAGGAAGGATGTGTGTGTGTGTGACTGTGTGAGGTGGAAGCTCTGGTTTGAGTGAACTCATGTTTCCGTATTTCTAGAATAGTCTTTTCTTCTGTTTTTTCTAGGATATTATTTATGTCATACATTTTTAACCTTAAAAATTTATATAAAACTGACCGATTGTCCTAACTCACCGACATAAGGCAAGAGGTGAAAATGTTACGTCGTCGTATAAAATAGTGGTGGTGTATTGCAGCGAGTTTTGTCTAGCCTTTACAAAATTCCTACATCCACCATTATAAATAGGTAAAATAATAAAATAAGTGTGACCGCACTTTTCTTGCCAAAATGCAGGGGCATGCTTGTGTCTAAACTGGTAGGAGTTAATATATAATTATCGTGTTATTTGTAAGTTACTAGAAGTTCTTTTTGAGAAACTTGGTTTTATCCAGCTAGAGTATTAAATTTCACGCACTTGTTCTGATTTTTAATCAGAGTGATAACTCTGGCTTTAACTCCATTGAGTATAATCGGTTGGTTCACACTAAAAATTTCCAACAGCAATTGCACCTAATGAGATATATCATAATGCACCTCTTTAGCTAACGAAGTATAAATTGACAGCAAAACCATGACAGTGACAACTTTTAGCATCGCAAATCCGTATGCAAAAACTGCAGTGCATACCAACAGAACAACTTTTGACACCAGTTCTGGCCAAAATGGCACGTGTTGCCGAATATGTTCAGCCAAGCAGGAATTTAATAGACAGTCATGGTTGGGTTGCATCCGGTTTGGCCGTCATTTTCCCTTAATCACTGCGCAGATTGCTCCTCACCCATAATATCTAGTCATTTTACAGTTTTTTTCCTTCAATACTTCATTTTTCTTACAGTTGTGTATCAGTATTTAGCTACGGTAGTTCGATCGGTTTAGCAATAAGATTCTATTTAGAATGTGGACACTTCTCATGAAATAGTTCAATTCAATAAGGATCAATAAAATATTTCCCCTTTGCTCCAAAGAAAACCTTAAATGCTTTTTCATTGTTCATAGCAATTTAACAATGTGTCACTGTCATGAACTGTTAGAGCTTAGAACATACTCCAGGTAGATGGATGATGAACAAAAGACTACAGAAGCAAAGGTCGTATGGTGGTCAAATTAAATGTGATACAACACCAACTGAAAAAGAAACGATGTGCTGTGTTACCAACCAGTGAACCAAAATTTCTTTTCTTAAAAGGAAGAAAAGGATTGGCTGGTAGATTAAAATCAAATCATGGAAAACCACATCAGATAGGTCAAAATGATGCAAATCTGGTTGGTGTGAAATTTTTAGATAAATAATAATAATACTTTCTTATCCACCACGGTGCCATAACATGGGCTCCCTGAATCACCCACATTAGAAGAAGAAATTAAATTAAATTAATCCTCCCATGTTTCCTCCTAATTTCTTCTTGATTTTGCTGATGGCCCTTGTGGTTCGGTGAGAAGTCAGAAGACAGCACCAAACCTTCCAGAGCAAAGTTGGTCTAACCATAAAAAAATTGCGTGAGGGAGTGGTTTCCTCTCTAAACATTGTTGTCAAGTAGTTGCAAAATACACCTCCAGTTTTTCTAATGGTACTGGCATGTGCAGCTTTTTTCACAAGAAGGAAACCACTCCAAAACCTAACCTGATAGCGGTGATGTGACCAAATGATTGAGGCATGAAACAGATTGATTAATTTATACATTGAAAGGGGTGGAACAAACGTGGCAAATAATGAGTACATCGACTGTAGCAACAGTAGTGCCTGCACAGTTTTTTTTAAAAAAATGTTGTGCAAATACTTCAGGACAAAATGTAAAACACAAGAAATTTGTATCCCTCGAGGTTTTTAAATTCTACCTAGAGTGATTTAACCATAAAATGAATTGCACTTATACTTCATGTTTGCAGGGATGCTTGCAACGATTAGTGATGACATCGCTTACGAATAAATATATGGTATGAACTCATCCTTACGACCTTAACAACCGCTACCACTACCACCAGAAATAGGACACAATTTTTGACATGGATCATATGTAAAAAATATACATATTATTATGTTGCTTTCACATGGAACATATGCTATGCCTGCCCATAATCCTGGTTAAGTTTGCTCTAACATTTGTATTCAACATCACATTACAGTCCGTGAGACTGACAAAACGGTGGTTCTTTAATTATTATTTTTTCCACAGGCATAATCCAACGCATCTGACGTTCTAGCATCTCAGAAAGTTGGTTGGCTCGTATCTGGCAACCTGCTCGGCTATCATTTGTGCAAAGGAAGGCGACACTTGGGTGGACCAAACTGAGCATTGGACTACAACCATTCGTTTTCTCCTTTCTTTTAAGAGCACACGACGTTTATTCATACATGAATCAACCACATTCCCACGGAGAATGAATAAAAATCTCTCTTCAAACAGGCCTAAACAGACAGATATCAATCAACATCCCATCTAGTTGCGCGGATCTATAATGCTGCTGCAAGTTAGACTGGCACTTTAGTCCTACAACAAAGTACAAAGAGAACAAGAAACCAACCACCAGACGTTCAGTTCATCTCGTAGTGAAGAAAAACAAAATATTAAGCAGCTTCCTTCAAGCTTCCAACCAAAACGAATACCCAACTTAAATGGATAGAGTCCAAGGGTACAGACAACGAACAAACTATCATAAGCAAATGGGACAACCCCACCGGAAAGGTTGCAAAAACTCATGCACAAAACGATCTGACAATACAGTACGATCAATTCGGAGTAAGCATTCATCACAAAGGACATGGACTGGATCACAGGCGACACGAGACAAACACCAAGCAACGTTTATCAACAGACTTCATCTGGCTAAATTTTACAACACCGTCAACAGGCCACATTTGATGCGGAACGGTTAAATAGTCAGAACATTACCTGTATTCCAGAGGAGTGGAGTCACCAAACTGTTAGACAAATCACCTTCCTACTCACTGCAGCAATCAAGTAATCAACGCGGCAAAACGTAAATAATGCTCCAGCTGTGGCTAATCTACAGGCTACAGAACTCCTACCCAGATAAGAGCAGCGTCAGCATGCATGACTGTCTTATTGGATCTGAGCCTAGTGAATACCTTGCCTTCAGCTGGGGGGTATCCATAACGCCAAGGTGCATATAATACAGCTGCACTCTGCTGCCAAACAAATGAAAATGGACTAGTGTACAAAGTTAACCTACAATCATAAGTACACAGAAGCAGCAGAATGGAACTTGTATCAGCCTCAGCAGGCCTTTGCAGAATCCTGCCTTCGGATGACATCCTAGCTGCAACTCGGAGATTTCCTAGATAGACGGAGATAGGCATGTCTTGAGTCTTGCTGAGGCATTATCATGCCAAATACAAATTAGACAGTTATTCTTCATTGGATGAAGTTCTGAATCTGCAATTCAGGAGAAGGTGAATGTTATGAGTGAACCAATTAGAGAATAGAAGAGCCACTTATAGAACTAAAGAGTAACCTGAGCTAATAGGTCCAAAAATGTTTTACACTAGGGTTGCTATAGCAGGTAAAAAGCAGGATCAACAGATGTAGTGATCAACCGCGCACCGTCGGATGTACAAGAAATCTATGTGGCCAAGATTGTCACGCTCTGACAAGTGACTCCAATTCCGCCTATAAAAGGCTAAATTATTACTTTCACAGACCCAAAGTACTATACACAGTCTAATGCTAAAAGCAACAATTATCTGACTTTCTCACAGTTCCATACTTCCAAAATGCACATTTATAAGCATGTGAAAGTACATATCAAGAAAAATGATGAATCAAATATTCAAAATGACACTGTCAACTCCTAAAGCTCTGAAAATGGTGAATGAGAAAAGCCAACCAAAGTGTTTGGCACCAATTAATCAGGTTGCTAGCTCATGTGATCATATCAGGAAAGAAACTCGAGCATATATACTAAGTCCCTATGCAAGAGAAAGACAACTATGAGACTACAGGGTTTTAATTTGTTTTTGATTCTTTTTCTCATTGAGACCAAGTGTAACTGTCTGAAGGAAGACTACTGCCAATCAACCAAAGACTTGGGCTCTATATCATTTGCAGGATTTCTTCATGAAAGAATACTGATGCATAAATAGGTTGCAAGCACCAAGGTATAAGTCTGAAAAGGTCTTCAGATGCCCATCCTAGCATAACACCACAATTTACTAGTAAAAATAAAAGCACAAGCAAACTGAAGCACAGGAAGGTCCTCAATGTACCTTTTATTTTATTAAGCACAGCAAGGCAAAACCAAGTAGAATGACTACAGGATGAAGAAAGGAACTCCAGAAGGAAACAGACAAGACGTTAAACACATTATAGCAGCGAGTAAATCATTGATTACCACAACAAACTGAAGCACTTAAAGGGATGTTCTAAAGAGAAATACTGCTCTGTAAATATGAATTCAGTCCAGGCATCATTTCTTAGAAGTTCTTTACTTAAAGGAGATAGGCCTTTTTCCAATTGTTATGTAACCATATTATAAATGTCTGGATGTAGTAGGGATGTTACACACAGCTGTTTAATTGTTTTTACTGCCATGCCTTCATTCTTCCAACTGGCAAAAATTCTTCTAATAGGCAAATTCAACCAAGTGAAAATGGCTTATACATAGCAGTCCACATGATGGAGAGAGAATAAATCCCCGAGTTACTATCTTAAATCTTAAAAAAGAAGGAAGAAACATGTATTGCTCAATCCCAGTGCCATAGTTGAAAAAGGCTGGACCAGACAAGCAGTTTTAACTGGATTTGATGTTGTGCCCAGTCTGATCTGCTAAGACCACTCATGCATATGGACCACTTTGAACTGGATAGACCAGGCAGCTTCACTCTGAACCAGGCAACAGACCAGAACATGCTGGACCTGAAAAGCAAGGCCTAACAGATCATCCAGGCACACAACTTGTATCAAGCGAAAAAAGGATGAAGGGGTTCAAGCATGGGTCTTCAAACTGAAAATGTCACCACTACCACCCCACCACCTGATAACTTGCATTTGAAATGGATCATACACTATAATTCAACTTCCGTGAACTGCAGTTAAACCAGAACTGGTCGGTCAGACCAACTTACTGGTCCTAACTTTTCGTACTATGCCCAGTGCAAAGAAAATGTGTTTCCAGTTAGCAGGAACTATAGGAGAATTCCAAGCTTTGTGACAAAAGAAGATTTGAATGGCTGAAGACAAAACATTTCAATCATTACATAGTATGTATTCATAAATGAGGTTAAAATAGTTTCTCATGTAGTCATGTTAAGTGTTATGTTTTCTTGTGTTTTGAAATGGGTGGGATCCAATGATCCATAAAAAAGAATTTGAAAAGGAATGAATGAGTCTTTGGTGAATAAATGGCATCTCCAATTTGAATCGTGGCATTTGCTCTAGGACACCAAAATACCATGGCTTTGCCTACAAACTGCATTTCTGTAACTGTGACCCTCCCCACCCTGTCCTAGGTTTAACGATGTAGCCACCATCCACAAGGTTTTTGAGAATGTGCCGCACAAGGAAGTGTTCAAGATGGCTATGGCATTCAGCTAGTCTAGGAGTACAATGAAGCAATTCACCCTCATGAGAATGTTTAGTGTCAAGCAGAACAAGATTTTCATGTATGGTATAAAGGGTTGACGGGAATTGTTTGCACAGAGAGCACAGGCTCATGCACATAATTGCACATGAGGTGAATTAGAAGTATGCACTAAAATACTCATGGGGATGTGCTTGCTTGAATTGGTTGTACTACCAAATACCAATTTGAGATGTAGTTATTATTGAAAATACTCACGAAGAGCAACAATCGACCTAGAGCTAGACAAGATTGGATCAGTGGCGATATTTTGAACCTTTTTGGCTATGAGTTAACCGTCATTGACTCCAATGACCCCAACGCCTTCTGTCTCAGGCCAAACTGGACAAACATACTCTCTTCTACTAACTAATGATAGTTGGAGCCTTGGAGGCAGCATTCTGAAAGGCAGACGCCTAGCCTCCTCATGCCGAGGTAGCTTGGAGTGCTGACACCTTCAACATCAAGCCTTACTCAACTAGCCGATTTATCCAACCTATACGGCTGATTAGGTATTAGGCGCCAGTCCTCCAACAGTACGCACCTAGGGCCTTAGTGAAGACTAGTTGGATGTGATGACAGATGTCACAAACATTGTTAAGTGATCCAAAATGCATTCCAAATGGGGGAATGCTTACCATCATACAGCGCCGTGATATTAAAGAGAAATGTGAGCAGGCTCATATCCACCTGCCTCTAGGCATGATATGAACTAACAGACTGGACAGGTGGTTTCTTTGTTGTGTCCATGAAGGAATATTAAATACTCCCTCCATCCCAAAATACAAGGCACCCTTATTTTTAGAAAAGTCAAATGTGTATTTTTTTACTAATCATTAAAGTATATGTTTATTGTCACGCATGTGAAATCATTAGATTCGTATTCGAATGTACTTTCATATGATATTAATTTCTTAGTTGTTGATAATGTATTACGAAATAAATTAATGGTCAAAAAGACTCGAAGTATATTGCTGGAGACTCTGTAAAAGGCTAATACGCCTTATATTTTGGGAAGCAGGGAGTATATCTGAAGTTTCTTTGAACCGCAGTTTAACCAGTGTTCCTCTGGTCAGACTGTCAGAACAACAAACAGAGAGTCTGACCTGATGACCAGTCTGGCATTTCATGCTATGCCTCCAGAAACCATAACACAGATAGAATACCCTACCCCTGTTTGGATGTCAGTAAACACAAGGGGCCCTGCATCTAGTCCACAAACATGATAATCTCTTGCTTTTCTGCTTAGCTTGACACACTAAAACCATCAAGTTCGTAATGTTGCCTGAAATATAATTGACCCCCCTGAACCTAGGAGAGAAACCTGCAAGTACCTCTTGTAATGTGAAACAGGGTAAGGACCCGATAAACCAGGATAGGGCACTGACTCTGACCCTTGATTTGTCTACTGGGAGGCGTACTCTTGCTGTAGACACAAGGCTCTAAAGCAATCTTGAAGAACAAGAGGAAAATATGAAACTTCTTTTCTCAGTGCATCTTTCTGTTACCATTGTCCATTAATATAAGGATCCCTTCCTATACAGCCATCCGAACAATTAATGGATAGAAACTTTTGAGGAACCCAATAAATAGAAATTATCTTTTAGGATTAGGAAAACTAAGTGTTAACATATGGAAGCATAACAACCTGGAACTAATCCCTTCCTAACAAACTACAAATTCTATTTCTCCACCTTCCCAGATTCCAATCTTGGGCTATACATAACATGTAGCTTGTTAACCACAACTTCACTCCCATCTTATGAGTTACAAATTATCAGATGAATCCTTGACCATCCAAGTTTACAGAGAAAGAAAACACAAAGACTTTCCCGTTGTATGCATCTCGTAATATTTTTTACATCCATTCAGTTGAACTGTGCTTTCATAAAATCATCCAATTTGGCTAACAGCTAGATGCACATGCCAAGTAGATGCCCTCCCAGAGTCCCAGTTTCTACGCTATAGGCTGGTTAGGTCTTAAAATCAGTCAGCTTGACTATATAATCAATTAAGAGTGGGTAATTAACTAGTTCAGATTAACACATTTTATGAGTTGTGCTTTACCATGGTATACTCCTGTTACACATGCTAACGACTCAATATATTCACATTAGCATGTCAGATAGGAACATTCTAAATTTCTCCTAGAACATACAGAGATGTGAATACATACGATTTCACACGGTATAGTATAAATAATACTTAACTATATTGATTTCACAGAAATAAAAGTGTCTATGTTTGCACAAGAATGGATTTATTTGAATAAACACAAGCGATATTGGAGAAACAGACTGCCGTCAATAGGAGCGTTGAGACATAAATTAAAAGTAGGCACTCAATAATAACAGAAAAGCCTTAAATTAACTCACTAGGTGACAAGATTATAGTGAAGCAAATACAGCAATAAGAACAAAAAAAATACTTAATAAAACCTACCTACATTTCAAGATGAATTGGCAGCATCTGATCCATCTGAAGAGGAGCTATCACTGTCTGAGTCTGCCAAAAAGAATATTCATTGATTACACACTAACTCAAATGTCTACAGCTGGTAGATATATATATTGTAAATGCCAAAAAATGATGAGCAAAACCAAGGGCAGAAAGAAATATTACCACTAGAAGAGGATCCTGTATCACTGCTGGAGCTGCTAGAGCTGCTGGATCTACTTGCATTTTGTCCATTATTATCAGTTTGTTCTGGCACAGAAGTAGCTAATTTCTCATCCACCATCAAATCTGCTCATATAAGAAAATAAGTAAATTCTATTGCTTCCTTAATCCATAGTTCCTGGCAATTCACTTGGACAATTAGATGAAGTACAAAATAGAGCACATCTAACTTACTTTGCTTTGGAGATTTTACACCAATATTAGGCTCTTGACTCTGCAATCCACGAAACTGTAACTTTCAGCACCAATCATAAAATTCAATTAACTATAGTGCTACTATTTATAGAATAGGAATAGGAATTATGCCCATACTGGTTGTTGTGGTGCAACATGTTGCGCATGCAACTCTGCATCCTGTCTTGCAAGCATGGCTCGCTCAGCCTTCCTCTTTTGCTTGCTCAGGTTCTTCTTGTAGTTGGCCACGAATCTATCAAGTTCCCAAAGTGTCTCAGTATCCATGCTATCTATTTCAACCTCAATCTCATCATCATGCTGCCTAACAGACAGATTCTTGTTCTTAATGATCTGCACAACAACATCAAGCTTCTCTGGGGGCAAATTCTGAAGGTTGTTACTAAGCTTCCGCTTCTCATCTATTGTCATATCTCTCTTATCTGGATCCTTGGCCTTTGGTTTCTTCATCGATGGAGTCCTGGCACTATAAGTGGGAGTATGACTTAATGGCCTTGACTTGGAGTCCAACGCCATATGGTGTTTTACAGAATCTGACCGCTCAAGGAAGCGCACGTCAATTGGTGGAGGTGGAAACTTATTTGGCAATGGCGGACATGAGGCAAGGTACTGAACCTCAGCCTCAATTTCAGGCCACTGCGCCTCAAAGATTCCCAACAACTGCTCAGCCATGAAATGCACATCCTGCCCCTTGGGATTATACGTCATGGCATTATGGAACGTCAGCCGTACATCATCAGCAAACTCCCTCGGGTTCCTGTACTGGCCATGTGTGAGTCGGGTCTTTATCGTGCCAAGATCCATTGGGTGCTTGATAATAGCAAAATAATCATGCAAACCAAGCGCAACAGCATCTACAGGCTTGTTAAACACCCAACCAAATTTGTGCTTCATTAGCCTAGAAAGCAGCGACATAGATTTCTTAAAAGCATGAGAGTACAGCCTCTGCTCAGCATCATAACCAGCACCATGAGATGCTAAGGAACGATGCTTCTTCTTGTGGTGCTTGGGTTTCTTACGACCATGTGAATCTGAAGGCGGAAACTTATCCTTGGCAAGCAAGAACTCTGAATTTTGATACAACTGATTCGCCTTTGGTGTCCGCTTCTCCTTCTCAAAGGATTCTGTGTGAGTCACTGACACGGTTAGTGGCCCGCGCTGCAACACTGAGCGGACCGGAACAATAGCACCAGCAACTTGACCAGGTATGGGCGTCACAGGATCTGTGAGTGCGAACTGCGAGTGCGCATACCCAATAGGAAGCTGAGGCGGCGGTACCACCACAGGCAAAGCAAGGGCCGCTGCAGACTCAGCCGCTATGGCCTCAGCAGCCGCCTTCAGCCGCTTGGAAAGCCCACGCACCTGGTCGAGCTCCGACGCAAGCTGCCGCCGCAGCTCGCTCCGCACCCTTCGCTTCCGCGCCTTCTCCTCGGCAGCCACCCGGACATCTCCATGGCCGTTGGGAACGGCCCCGCCGTCCCGGTTAGGCCCTGCGGAGACGTCGTCGGAAGCGGCGGCGGGCTCCCCCTGCTGCGCTGGGGCGCTCGGGGGAGGGGGAGGGGACGAGGAAGCGGGCGCGACGGGCGGATCAGGCCGTGGAGCCGCAGGCCCATCCTCGGGGCGGCGAATCGACCTCCGAATCGAGGCTAGGGTTTGCGCGAGGGGGCTGGAATTAGGGCTAGGGTTCGGAGGGGGTTTAGGGTTTTTGCGTGGGTACTTGCGCCGGTACACCCTGATCTCCGGTGCCCACCGGGACGTCACCGGCCCCTCCTCCGCCGCCACGGCCGGGGCCGCGGGGCTCGCCGCGGGCCGCTCCTCCCCGCCGGCGCCGGCGCCAGGAGGGGACGAGGCCATGCATAAATTAAACCCTAAATCCGGTCCCCCCGCGAGGCCCGGATCGAGGCAGCCGGCCGCCGCGGCGAGGGATTCGCGTCGGAGCCCGCGCGGGTCGAGCCGGATTGGAGCTCGCTGCGGCTTGGCTATGGCTATGGCGGTGGTGGAGGTTGGGGTGAGCTGCGACGGGGTGGGTGGTGGCGGCGTCGGGTCGGGGGCGTGTGCGCGATTTTTTTCTTTTCTTCGGGTTTTTTTTTTATTTTTTTGGTTTGGGTTGGGGGATGACGACGAGTCTGGGAGAGAGAGGGGAGGAAAAGAGGGAGGCGGTGGCGCACGTGTAATCGTGGCCGTTGGAATCCGATGGATGGATATTACGGCACGGCAGCGACCGGGGCTTGGACCCCTTGGAACCTGGAAAAAGCAAGGGCCGTGACGTCATCGTCACATTACAGTCACATGCGTATGAAGCTGCTGCAGCTTGTGTTGTTCTCAAACTCTGTTTTTTTTCCTTTTTCGCCTAGATATGGGACGAGATTCATCTCATAAATAAGGATATAAGATATTAAAATTTTATTGTATTCATCTCATAAATAAGGATCTAAGATATTAAATATTTATTGAACATTCTACTTTTACTTTTTCATATACTAAGGGGGAGTTCTTCTCCCAACTTTTCCAACTCACATTTCTCTTATTCCGCGTGCACGCTTTTCACACTGCTAAATAGTGTGTTTTTTTTGAAAAAAAAGTTTCTATACGAAAGTTGCTTTAAAAATCATATTAATCCATTTTTTTAAAAAATAGTAAATACTTAATTAATCATGTGCTAATGAGTCGCTATGTTTTCCGTGCGGAGAGAATTTCTTCCCAACTTAACCGAACGAACAAAGCCTAAATGGCTTTCCAATTTCAATATTGACCATTGTGTCCCATCTTCTTTGCACCTTTAATCGATCATCAACTATAATGTACTGGAGTTGTTAATTATATTTGATATTAGGATATTTACTATCCAAGTTATCTTTTTCTATAGGTGACGGAGGGTTAGGTCCTTAACAGGGATAGAGAGGGCCCCCTTTGTGAGTTCGGCCGGGGGCGCAGGGTGAACTTCTTCCTCCCCTTGATCACGTGAGAGAGAGACGAGAGTTTATACAGGTTCGGGCCGCTGGGAAGCGTAACACCCTACTCCTGTGTGTGGTGGATATGTGACTGAAAAACCCGAAAAATACAAGTGTTTGCTCTCCCTTACTCTTCGGTCTATCTGTCTTTTTTCCCCTTCTACTCAGGTCTGGGCCTCCTTTTATATCTCAAGGGGCTACCACACGGGCCAAAAGGTTGCCTAAGACAAAAGGAAAACATTCTTTTTCATTTAATGGCTGTCTTATTGCTTGACTCGGAAGCCACACACTCAGACGCCGCAGCATGGCCCTCGTCCGGTCAGGCGACTGACACGGGGGACGCCCGTGCCAAGTTCCATTAAATGGATGAAGACTTCTGTGTTCCGTTCGCATCGAAAAACGGAAACCATCTGACCGGAGTGTGAGCCCCCGGTTTTGTATACCGGGAACCCCATGTGTATTACAATACCATTCCCTGGATCAGTAGATGGTACACACATGGCACAGTTGTATATCTCAAGCTGACATCGTCTTACAGGTCTTACAATATATTAATAATACAAAGGTAGCCCAAATAGAACCCGAATAGACCAAGCATGGTCGACAGCAACACAAAATACCAAAGCAACTAAATGAAGTAGCGGAAGCGAAGCAGCGGCGGTCCATCTTATCCCACACGCATCGACTGGTGAACCTAGGTCCCTATTCCACCGTCCTCGGTAACTCCTTGCCAGCATAGCACATGTACAGGTCGACACCAACACCTTTCTAAAAGATGTAAATAAGCAAGAGTGAGTACCAACCGTACTCAGCAAGCCACCACTACAGAATGCATATAATGTTCATAGGGGTTCAAGGATGGCTTGGTTTATTTGCATAAAGCTAGTTTTCACAAATTATTTCACAAACCTATCCCACAACAGTTTTAACTGAAAACCACGTTAAGTTGAAGTTATCATTAACCTGCGAGGGTTCATCCACCTTCCCCAAGCCTCGCTTGGTCCGGTTTACCCTCGCATCCAATTTCCACAATTTTAACCACTATGACCTTTTTGCATATCAGGCAAGGTCACACCTTCCACACCCATCATATTTTAAGCAATATTACAAATTGACGAGGCTAGTCAAGAGTAATACAAGTCCCGGCGCTCATTAACCGCGAGCACGGCTATTCGAATAGTTTAATTTACTCACACTGCAGTGGATGTACGCTTTTAATCCCACACTCCGTGACTCACCCAACACATGAGACTTGTCACGGCCCGGTTTTTCAGTTACCCTCGCATGGCGGCACCCGCTCCAAGGACTATGAATCCCCATTGCACCCCCGGCGCCACATTCCTACCTCGAGCCGGTTGTGAGGGGAGTCCTGGCGCTCCCGAGATTGAAGGTTACATCATACATATATAAAGCTTGACGTCATTAAACCACACACTTCCACATTTCCATACCGATATCCAGAACCTACCATGTCTGGGGTGCCACCCCACGAGAATAACCTAGTCCACCGGGTCTAACCCCACTCAAGAAGTGTGGTCGTACTCGGTTCGTTTCCTGCTTAGCTTCTTGACTCGGTCCTTAACTGACCAGGGTCGGCGGCTTACCGTTCCCAGAACCACCCATATTCTATCCGTGCCGCCCCAGTCGAAATCACTTTTGTTTAATTAAGTTTTTGGGTTTTCACAAAGGTTTTCATGCTGTGGGTGGCGCTTATGTCTCCACCCGATCTCTATCAATCACTCCCATCGAGTGATCAGTGTAACCACATCCACATATCCCACATATGGAGTGTATAACGTCTATGTAAGCAGGGCTAAGCAGTGAGTAAATAATCACGCGTAAAGTAATATACTCAGGTAACAAAGGTGTGTAAATACATAAGGATAAACAATATCAAAGGTAAGGCTTTAAGCAAATGTAGGTACGCGTTTTATAATTAGCATGCAATTTTATTTGCAATCAACACATTTATAAAAATAGGATCAACATGTTCGAGGAAAGGGGCGTAGTGACTTGCCTTGCTTTTAGGTTCCTATATCTTCCAACAATCCCGCGTCAGTAGAATTTCCGGATCATCCACTACGCGATCGAAAAGAGAAAAACATCCAAAACCCTATAAAGCAGATAATAACTATTATAAACTAATTGTGCCATTGGATAGATCACATTTTTAGAAAAATTATGGAAGTTGAACGGAGTCAATTGGACTTACGGTTGAGGAGATATGAATTTTGGAAGATTAATGGATTTTCTGGAATGCGAAAATGAATTTATTAAGTTGGAAAGGAATATTCCCAAGAATATTCTTTTGGCTGTGAAGTAAGAGGGAGGCAATGTGGACTTGGTTTTGGGAGGGCTTGGGCTTTAGCCCAGAGATGAGGGAGGTCGGCTAGGGAGTTAATGTCGACTTTTTAGTCGGCAGCCCAATGGATGAGTAGGGACATTGTATAGACTTCTATAAGTGACTTCATGGTCTTGGTCCGAGGAACCAAAGGGAGGTTACATGGACTTGTGGATATAATATCAGGTCGGCTAGCCCAATGAAGTTGAGGGACATCAAGTAGACTTGTAGGGATTTTCATGGGCTTAGCCCGACATCGTGAGGGAGGCAATATAGACTTTCGCAAGTTCTAGGTCAAAGTGGGGCCCACGGGGAGAGAATAAATGTGGGGCCCACTAGTGGGTCCCACCTCCTTTTCCTTTTCTTTTTCTTTTTCTTCCTTTCCTTCTTCTCTCTCCTTCTTCTCTCTTTCTTTTCTCCTGCTTCCTCTGCTGTTCTTGCCGGGAGGAGAGGAGGGTGCCGAGCGAGAGGGCGCCGGCGGTGGGGCGGCTGGGCGCGTCGCGGCCGGGGGTGGAGCGGCGCCGGCGGCGGCGCGGGCGCGCGGCTGGGAGCGCGCAGGCAACGGCGCGGCTCGGCCCAGGCGGCACGGCGGCTGCGGGCGCGCGGTGGCAGCATGCGGGTGGCGCGGCGCGCGCGTGCGGCGGCCGGGCGGCGCGGCTCGGCCGGGGGCGGCGGCGCGCGGCTCGGCAGGGCGGAGCGGCGCCGGCGGTGCAGGCCGGGGACAGCGCGCGGCTGGGGATGCGCGCAGGCGGCGCGGCGGCTGCGGCCAGGCAGGCGGGTGGCTCCGGCCGTGGCGCGCGGCAGCGTGGGTGCCGGCCACGGCGCTCGGCCGAGAGGCTGCGCCGGCCGGGACGGCACTGCTCGCGTCGCGTGGCCAGGAGGCGGCGCCGGGAAAGGCGGCAGTGGTGGCCGGGCTCGGCCAGGGGCGCGGCGCGCGTGCGCCGGCGCTCGGCCGGGCCAGGCGGCTGGAGGGGCGGCCGAGCATGGCGGCACGGCGCGGCAGTGCCACGGCAGGGGCGGCGGCGCGCAGCCGAGGCGGCCGGGAGGCGGGTCGGTGCTGGCTCGGTTTGCGCGGCACGGCCAGGAGGTTGGTGGCGCGCGGCTTGGCCGATGTCCGCGGGAGGGAGGTGGTCGGCCGGGGCAGCTCGGCACGAGCTGGGCCACGGCATCGGCCGGGCGCAGGGGTGACGCGGCTCGGCCGGGCTGGAGGAGGCCGGGGGCGGCTGTGCGGCAGAGCGCGCGCGATGGCCGGGCGTAGCCGAGGTTCACGACTCGGCGGCCGCGGCAGGAGACGACGTGCTGGCCACGACGTCGGCCGTGCGCGAGCTGCTTGGCACCGGACGGCACGGCGGAGTGGAGGCCGAAACGGTTCACCGGACAGGGGCGACGCCGGCCGGGGTTTCGGCCGAACGACGACGACGCATATGCATACACACGGCTAGCTAGCTGCATGCATGTGAGCTGCTTGCATGCATGCATATGCATACACACGACTAGCTAGTTGCATGCATGTGAGCTGCCTGCATGCATGCATGCACACGGTTAGCTTGTTGTATGGCGCATGCATGGCCGGTGGTGAAGCGGCGATCGTTGCGGAGGGCGGCCGCGCAAGGAACGGGTACGGTGTTGCGCCTCACGACGTCACCGCGCCGCGGCAACAACGGTAGACGAGGAATGCGGTAAGGAAGCAAAAGCAAGAGGAAGAGCAGGAGAGGAGCTCACCTTGCGGCAGCCGGGTAGCGGCGTACCGGGCGACGGTCCTCGCACGAACTACGGTCGTCGAGGTACAGCCTGGGGATGGTCGACCCGCGGATCGTCCTCGCACACCACGTGTTCGATCGATGGTAACAAACGAACACACAGTGTTAAGGAATAAATGTTAGCGGGTTAGTGCAAGTTAGGGGTCAGGGGTTAGCGAGTTAGAGGTCAGCGGGTTAGTGAGTTAGAGGTCAGCGGGTTAGTGAGTCAATGGGTCGAATGTTAGATGTTAGAGGTTAGCCGTTCGATAAGTTAGTCGTTCTCGGGGTTCAGATGACGGCGCGGCGGCCTACCCGTCCTCTTGCTCAACTGAGGCCCAGCCGGAGCCGGCCGCGGTGGAGCAAGCGGAGAGACGGCAGCGCGTGCGCGGGAGGAAGTGGCTGAGAGGATGCAGAACGAGCAGGAGGAGAAGAAAGAATGGAGAGGGACGGTTGCGTATTCGGCTATGGTTGCCCTTATATAGGCTTCACCGCACGAGCTCGTCTTGAATGGCCATGAAGACAGGGACGGGGTAGTTGCAGCGGCCGCGCGGGTTGGTGCGCATGCCAGCTTAGGCTCGACTAGCCGCTTGCATGCAGGCATACGCATAGCTAGCCAGCTGCATGGTGCATGCTCGTGGCTGACTTGCTTGCATGCATGCACATGCACAACTAGCTTGTTGCATGGCTGGCGGCGGTGCGAGGTTGAGCAGGATGCGCGTGGAATGGCCGGCAAGCTCGCCGGTGAGACGGGAGCGGAAGATGGCAGCCGGTGGTGTCGCAGCGGCCTCGTCGTAGCGGCGCGGCGTGCGGCGACGTCGCCACCGAAAACAGTATGGGGGGAGAATTAGACTTTATTTTTACTACCAACCCAATAGGAATGAAAGGGCTCGGGGAGGCAACATGGACTTTTCCAGAAAAAGCCCAGCAGGAAGGCCACGGTAGAGGGAGTGGAAATGAACTTGTTTTGCGGAATGGGTTGGGCTAACAGAGGGAAATGTGGCCCAAAGAAATAGGATGTTCGAATATTTTCTTTGGGATATGAAATTTGGAAATTTGAAGGGGGTTTGAGATAGAATTTGTACAGAGGACAACCTTTTCGGTAAAAGGATTTAATCGAGATCTTTTGGCACAGATTCTAGACACACACAAATAAACAATAAACAAGCAAACTAAAATTATGCCTGAGGACTAGACTTTGTCTGAGGAGGTCATATCCTTGAAAATAGCCTATTAGGAATTTATATTTCGCAATTAAGGTTTCTAGTAAATACTTTACCAATAGACATTATTTTGCAAATAATTTCCAAAAGCTTATCACTCTATATAAAGGTGCATAGAAAATAATCAAAGCTATTTCTTTAGTGGAACAATATTTGTTTTAATAAACTATCCCTTAATGGGTTTTATCCAAAATGGTGATACATTTAGATATATAGCTTTATTTATAAAGTAAATATGCTTAAGGGTTTTTGTTTTTCGAAAATAATTGGCATATGCAAATCATAGCTCCTTGAATAAATAATATTTGAAATCAAATATCGACGTGTCCTCAGACGTTCGTCTATTCGCCCACGTGTAAACGAAAAACGACAGATCGAATTGAGTTAGTTTAGGCATGAATGTATTTTGAAAAAGATTTTTGGTTATTCTGAATTTTTAATTCCGTATTCCAAAGTCGAAATATTCAGGATGTTACACGGAGCTGGCATAGCAACTCCGGCTAAGGGACGAGAGGCAAAAAGCCCTCATCATTCTGATGGGACGGGGCAAGGCGTGCCGCACGCCGCCTGACGCGCGGATAGCGTGCAGGCACCCTGCCGTCGTCTCACCCGTGATCTAACCGGTCTACGACCGGTCAATCACCATGACCGGTCGTAGACTGGCCACGCATGCCGCACGCCGCATTAAATGCAGCGTGGTGCGCTCACTTGAGCCGCCATCAAAGCGGTTAGGTGGGTGCTGGCGACGCCCACCTAACCTTGCACACGCGGCACAAGCGCAGAGGGGGTCGGGGCGATCCGACCCTCGGGGAAAGAGTGGGAACGGCCCGACCCTCGTGAGGATTAGGGAGGGCAGCCGCCACATCACCCTCGGGCCCAACCCCTCCAGGGGGAGCACCACGTGGGTGCAAGGGGCCGCCCATCCCTCTAGTCTTGGTACCCCGGGCCCGTATCACCGAGAGTAGCCCCCGGCATTATGACTGGCCGGGCCTTCTTAAGGGACGCCTAGGTTTGACGCCACCCTTCGGGTCTAGTGACACGTGGGCCTGGGTCCCCGTGGTAAAACCCCAACGGTCGCGATCCCACGCGCAGCAAGGAGCCGCCACTCGGCAATAATGGGCAGTCGCCTTGTAACCGTCGTATTACTCAGGGCGGCGCGCGGACCGAGGCATGTTGGTCCATTTTGCCAGGGAATATAATGATAGCGTTTTTTTATGGTAACCGTGTACAATTAACACGGACACGATCTGCCTTACCTCGACCGCAACGGCCGCACTACTGGCGTGCGCGCCGAAAGCGGGCGAGTGGGGCGAGTGTTGAAGTGGGCGCGAGAAACGAGGGGGCAAGTTAGTGGGCGCGGGAAATGAGGAGCCGAGCGCAGCGGGGGCGAGGGTATAAAGGGCGCCGAGGAAGGGATTCGCTTCCTTCCTCTTGCCACTTTTTCCTCGCCTCAGCCAACCGTGCCCTAGCTCTCTCGTCTTCCTCGCTCCTTTCTCACCGCTCGCACTCGTCTTCGCGTTCCCCCCTTGCCGGCGACATGACGCGGAGCTCCGTGCTGCTGGACGGCAGTGTGCTTCCGCCCTCTCGCATTACGAGCGACAGGCAGGCCGGGCTGCCACGTCGGTTCATGCCGGTGTCGACCGGCCGAGAGGTGGTCGTGCTGGGCGAAGGGCGCCCAGCGCCGCGCTACCCGGAACGGTCGGTATTCTTTCTCTATTTCGCTATGGCGGGCTGATCCCGTCGTTCTCCACCTTCTTCATGGACGTCCTGGAGTTCTATGGGCTCCAGATGGCGCACCTCACCCCCAATGCCGTGATGACACTGGCCATCTTCGCGCACTTGTGCGAGATGTTCATCGGGGTGTGCCCGTCCCTTCGGCTGTTCCGGTGGTTCTTCACCGTGCAGCCAGTGTCGCCGCCGACGGAGGTTGGGGGCTGCTACTTCTAGCTGCGGGGGCAGGTGGCGAACCGCTACATCTCCTGCGTCCTGTGCAAGAAGTGGGATGACTGGAAGAGCGACTGGTTCTACACCGCCTTCCCCGACGAAGCGCGCCTCTGACTCCCGAGCCGGTCGCCGGTGCAGGCGCCGAGCTGGCGGGCAACGGTGGAACTGGGGGACGCCTACGATGTCGTCCTGGACTGCCTAGCCGGACTGCGAACCCTAGGGCTCACAGGTGCCATGGTGTTCGGTGACTACCTCCGCCATCGGATCGAGTTGCTCCGGCGACACGCCCGGGGCGTCTGGGAATACACCGGCCCCGACGACCTCCTGAGGACGCACCAAGGCCGCAAGTGGGACTGGGACCCCGAGGACCTCAGGATGGTGGTTCAGCGGGTGCTAAACCTCAGCGCCGTGGAGTCGTCCCTCATCCCTTCGGGGATCCTTCCCCTCTGCAGCGACCCGGAGCACGCCAACATCTTGACCATCATGCAGATGGTCGGTGCCTCGGGGGATCGGGCCTGCCATGGCAGCAACAGCGCAGGTGGTAGCCGCGGAGGAGGAGAGGAGTGATTTCCCTCCGGTGGGGCCACGCAGTGGGGGTTCGGGGGGCAGCCGCCCTACCGACGCCATGGGGAAGGGGAAGAGGAAGCAAGGGGAGACCCCTCCTCCATCTCCTCCCCATGGGGACGGGGCAGAGCATGCCACCAACGGGCGCCCGGCGAGCGCCGTGCTGACGTCCCCGTCCGAGGCTAAGGGGAAGAAGAAGCGGCTCCGTCGGATGGGGGAGACCGAACCATGCAGGGGGAGCCTCATCAAGCCCTAGAATGGTCTTTCAACCGCCCTCCCCGCAGGTACGATCTCGCGCCCTAGGCAGACGATCCTCTATTCCCTCGGTCCCTTATTCTACTTTTATTTGTTTTTTGTACCTCAGCGAGATCCCGTCCCGCGGCGCCCGAGGCGGTGACCCTTCCCGTCGATCCAAGGCCGGCCGTCCTACGAGCGGTGGAGGCGAGGAGCTGATGGCCGAGGAGGCGCGGCGACGGGAGGCCGACCGCCGGGAGGCCAAGGCGCGTCTGCGGGAGGCTGAGGAGGCTACCCGGGAGGCGGCCCGGGCACGTCAGGCTGAGGCGGCCGCTTGGACGGCCGAGGTGTCCGCACTCGCGCGCGAGGTCGAGGCAACGACACGGGTGGTCGAGGCCGCCGCGTGGGAGGTCGAGGCTGCCAGGCGGCGCACGGTGGAGGCCATGGTGGAGGCCGGCCGCGCGGCGTACGGGAGGCACCTCGCGGAGCTCGAAGCTCACGGTGAGGCCCTGGCTGAGGTGGCCCGCGAGGTGGAGGAGGAGAGGCAGACGACCCTCCAGCATGGGGCCCGCGCGGGGGAGCTAGAGCAGAAGCTCGACGCCACGCGCGGGGTGCTCGATGCTGCCGCAGACCGGGAGCGGAGGGCGGCGGAGGCCGAGAGATTGACGCGCCAGCGAGAGGAGGCCCTGGAGGCTCACGCCATGGCGCTGGAGGAGCGCACCAGCGCGCTCGAGGAGCGGGCCTTGCGCCTGCAGGCGGAGGAGGCCGCCGTGCGCCAGCGGGCCGAGACCCTCGACCAGCGCGCCCGGGTGTTGGTGGCGCTGGAGGAGCACGCCCGCGCCCTGGACGCGCGGGAGGCAACGCTGACGGCGCACGAGGCCACTGCTGCGGAGGTGGAGTCCGCACTCTGCCTCCACGAGGATGCGGTTGCCGAGCGCGGGCGCGCCCTCGAGGAGGCCGAGGCCGCGGCGCGGCGCCTGGCAGAAGATCTGCGCCTTCGTGAGAAGGCGTGGAAGGAGCGTGACGGGAGGATCGCTGAACGCGAGTTCGCCATCTCCTGTCGCGAGGCGGCGGCGCGCCGGCACGAGGACCAACTCACCAAGCACGAGGAGGCTGTCACAGCGCGCAAGCGCCGCCATCTGGAGAGTGCCCGCGCTAAGAGGGCTACGCTGGAGCAGCACGCTTCCGAACTCGAGGCGCGGGCAAGGGAGCGGGACGTGCTGGCGCGCGGCGGCGGGGTGGCCGCGGGCCAGGACGACCAGGCCGCCCGTCTTGCGGCTGCTGAGGGCACCGTTGTCGAGCTGCAGAGGGCCCTGGACTCGTCTGCCGGGGAGCTCGAAGCCCTCCGACTGGCAAACAAGGTGGGGCCTGGCATGCTGCGGGACGCCGTCGCCCGTCTGGACCGCGCAGGGCATTGGGCGGGCATATGGCACGGCCGGCATCCCAAGTACGTCGCCAACCAAGGAGGTCTCACCCATCGCCTCTCGGAGATGGCCGGGGACCTGGAGAAGCTCCCCGAGGAGATTGAGGAGACGGTGAAGTCCTCCTCGATGGAGCTTGTGCTGGCGAGCTACCAGGCCCGTGACCCCGACTTCTCTCCGTGGGTGGCGTTCGAGGAGTTCCTCCCGGGACTGAGGCCGACGCGCGCGTTCAAGTGCGGGAGGCCGCCGACGAGATTGTCTGCGGCTTCGAGGGGATGGCCCCTTGTCTCGTCTTCGCGCTGGACTCCGACGACGAGGACGATGACGACGACGGCGGCGACGACGACGATAGCGACGGCGAGGCTGGTGGCCCGAGCGCCTTGGGCTGAGTGGGCGAGGCCGACCCCCAGGCTGCCGCGCGCCTTTATCTGTTCTTTTGTTTTGTGGCCTCCGGGCCAAGCTTGTATATACACTTCTTGCTATTTCCGTTTACCTGTTGTCATAACCCTAATTTTAGTACAAGGTATTTAGGATTACTTATCTCTATTTGTAGGTTACATATTTAATCATTTGCATTAGCTTATACATTCAAATGAATTTTGGAAACAAAGCAAAATCCTAGTCGGCAAATTGAATCAACATCTATTAGTGCATTAAGTTGAACAGTATGGTATAGATTTTATAATTTATTCAAATACTAGATTATTTATCAGGATTAATATATTTTTAATAGAATTTTTACACCTAGTTTTGACCTTTTTGAAATTCAATTTAGATCTCAGCATACCCCTTTTCATCTTTTTGCCAGAATTAAAATATTTCAAATTTTTGAGTGAAACTTTGAAAAATGAAAACTAGGTAACTCAAGGTATCTTCACACCAGGCCACATAATTTTGGCATACTTTTAACTAGGTGAAACTATTTAACAAAGAAAGAGAGAAAGAAAATCCCTGGAAATTCCTGAAAATAGCATTAACTCTGTTCCTCACCCATCTCCCTCTCAAATGCATAGACCACCATGTCCTGGGCCCACATGTCATTGTCCCTGGGCTAGCTCCACCCTTGGTGCACACCAAATTCGTGTGGGACCCATAGGAGACATTCAAAGAGAGATGGCTGACACGTAGCTCATGCTATGGCACCGTTTCTCTCTTCTTCCTTCGACTTCAACGCTCCCAGCTGCTCTCTCTCGACTCACATTTCATCCCAGCGCCAAGAAACCACATGGGGAGAGCTCCTCCTCGTCCGCCTCGCCCTCATCTTCTTGCTGGCCGCCGGGAAGACGCCTTCACCGGTGCCCGTCTGGTCATCGTCGTTGCCATCTTTCTTGCGTTCCCGACTCACCCCAGCACGCCATAGCCTCTGCTCTGATTTCGCGCCGTTTCTTGCAGCCGATCTCCGAGAACGCTGACCTTGCCACGGGTGCTCTGGAGTGCGGCCAGACTGTTGTCAACACGCAGCCGCGGGATCGCGTCGCCGTTCTCGTCGCCTCAAGGTGAATCCGGCTGAGCTGCTGCGCCACCAACTCGTCGTTTCCCGTTCAATCAGTGAGCTATTTGTCGATTGCTTGCAGTGGTAGTGACCTTAGGTGGTGTTCTACATTCTGCATATGATGTTCTTGACATGTATGCAATAAATCGAGCAGTTCACATTGCCACATCCTTACATGCATGGCATCCTGAGCGCTGCTGCTTGCAGCCGCCGCCTGCGCTGGTCCGGCCACCATCGGTTGGGTAGAATAGAGGAATGGAATCGCAAAGACTTGCTCTATATTTTCTCTTTTGATCTCGTCCCTATTCGAGCAGCCGTTTGCCGCCGGCGAGCTTGAGATCGAGCTCAGCCATGGTTGCATCTATCGCTGCTGCGTTGGAGAAGAAGCTGGACTTTGTTGCAAGTTGTGGAAAATCCCAGGGATCGTTTTGCAAAAGTGTAGTCCAAAGGAATTTAAAAAAAACTAAAAAATAGGCAAACTTCAAAAATGCATAACTAATTCATTTGAGCTCATTTTTGAGTGAACCAAATTTCTGTGTATTCCTAAATTTGTGCTCTTTATGTTTGTAAAATAAAACTTTCCAACTTCTATACAGAAAATGTCACTAAAATTGTGAGTAGCACAAAAACACTTATTTTGCACCTAGGACTTGTAAAATCTCTAGGAAATTAATGGTTAATCCCAAAATTATGAAGCCACTGCTGTTCATCTTAGAAGTATGTACTCTTTAATCTGGATGAAAAGAATTTGACAAAACTACCTCCTAAAATATGCCTAAAGATTAAATAACCTTTTCTCTTTGTTGAATTTGTAAAAATCCTAACTAAATCATTTTAACTCCAAATGTAGTGAACCAAATTTTGTTATAACTACTGAGATATCCTCTTTTAATTAAAAATGATAGCACTTATGAAATATAATTAGAAAATGATAGCATATGTTGTGACCTAGGGTAATTCATATGTAATTATAGAAATGCCATTTTCAGAGTATATGGCTTGTTATTTTTATAGCTCTCAAACCATAAATGTAAATGAGATGATTCTTACTTCTAAAATCATTTTATCATACTCTCTACCTACTGTAATTAGGCCATGATTTATAGAGCATGTTGCATATGCATGTTTATTTGAATCTTATTTGCATTATTGCCTCTTATCGGTAGATTCAGACGTTCCGGAGTACGTGGAGCAAGAACCTGAGATCGAGTGTGATTTCTCACAGCAGCAAGGCAAGCATCTAAGCATATCGAATCCCTATTTTTACTAAAATGATTTGATTGCAAAGCAATATATATGCATGTGTTGATTTACTCCAAAATTATCGGTATTGGATAGAGTTGTTTATAACCTAATTGCTGCATATCCTTCCTTGTTTCATTGTTATCATTTATCCTTGTAACCTCTGGATGGAAGTACTTGGGAATGTTTTATTGTTTTACCGATGCTTAGCTATGCTTAGGTCTAGTAGTATTAAAAATCGATGGATGGAGCCATCAATTGAACTTATTCACCACCTGCGATTTGTGGGCATAAAATTTGATTATTTCACTAAATGATTCATATGGAAAACATGCTTTAACTTGGACGAGTGATAGGGCGATGACAGGACTATGGTTTTTCCCTGATGCAAGTAGCCTCGTCTGGGTTGTTAAGGACCGAACATGTTGACATCTATTCAAGCACCTTACGTACTTCCACACGCTAGGCATGGGACGACTTGACTTAGTACTATGTTGCACTGTGTGTAGGATCGAATCCCAAATACCAAGCCAACCAGAGGGGGGGTGAATGGTTGTAACACCAAAAACCAAAAACTTTAAGCGGAAATTAAAGTTACCCTCTTTTTGATGTAGATCGTCGCCGCCGCCGCTGCTGTCAAAACGCCGCCGCCGGTCTGACCGAGCCTAAGCCTCCGGTCTGACCGGTGTAGTGTCGCCGGTTGGACCGCTGCCTCTCGCCGGTTAGACCGCCCGTGGTACTTCGGTCTGACCGTCGAGATCCAGAACAACGCCGGTAAAAACACACGAAGATGTAGATCAAAACTCTTGACTTTATTGCATCAACAAGTGTTTACAAAGTGCAACCACAGCACTCCTCTCCACAATTTCGACTAATCTTGAAACCCTAACTCAAAGCTCTAAAAGCTTGATCTAAAACTCCACAGCTAGAGGCAACATCCTGCCCCTCTATTTATACCTTCAATGTGGCTGCCCCTAGCCACGAATCCTACTCATACAAGAAGTCCTAATCCTATAGGAAACCTCCCATACAAGCAACAAACTCAACACTATCCAAATTTGGACTCCTACCAAATTTGACTCCGCTTTCCATACGCATACAACACCACGTGTACGCCATATGGAAACCTTCACCTCCACATGCATTGTTCTCTAGCCTGAGCATCCCGCGTGATATCCTCGACCCTCTGGACTTCAACTTCTCCCAAGCCTAGTCCTGATCCATCACCGGCTATACTCCCATGGCATCAAGCAACACCTGCACATGAACAACAAAGAAACTCCATATCCGAGTGTAAGTTATCCCCAACTTGACTCACATTAGCATAACACCAGTATCCACACGTATAGAAACCATCTATAAGTCAAATCCACAAAGGAAACATCCAAATCTGAAACCGACAAGAAGTCGGCTGCCTCTGCCAGTCAGACCGCGTGACGGCCGGTCTGACCGCTCGCATACCTCCAGTCTGACCGACCGCCTTAGCCCGGTCTGACCGGTATACAACCGTCAGCACAAACACTATTCATCGTCTAAAAACATATCTCCGTATTTTCACAAACACTTACCGTTGACAATTGTTCATCACCAAGATCATCACATGATCCAACAATCTCCCCCTTGGTGAACACATTGGCAACATCTTCAAAATGCAATTTAGTGTTTTTGAAAAACGAATCAAAAAACTCAGATGGCTCAAAAATCACAAACGTGACGAAAAGAAAACTCTCCCCTTTTTAAAAGAAAGAATTTCCCATATTTGTAATCCAAAACTTCAAAATCAACTAGCAAATCAATTCTCCCCCTTTCAAGAAGCATGCATTTTGTATATTTCTCCCCCTTTGACAATGATTTCATCAAGAATGTAAAAAAAGAAATAATAACAAATATAGCACAAATGCAATGATATCATGATTTACTCTTGTCATAACCAACATGAATTTTTATTTTTTATTTTCTATGTTTTCATCGAGAGCTTTAAAATATACCAAAAGCAATTCATGATCATGTTTTGCAAGATAAAGAGATAAATTTATTAACTAGTTAACAAGCATGCATTATAGTATAAACATGAATCAAAGATATTACAATTAAGTTCAAATCAACAATAAAGATTCATGATTTCCAACGATTTAGAATGCAACATTTTCACAAGCACATAGGTTGAAAAATAAACATCTATACATATACACCTATTGCATTTATCACTCTTTCTCAAATAAGCTTTAACACAAAACAATCAAGAGAATTTTTAACTTTTATTTGAGCTTCTTTTTGCTCATATTTTTTTTCTCTCAATTATTCCGGGTACGTCCTTGTCGTCAAGACTGTTTCCAAGGATTCGGCACCCATTATTTTTGCTCACATCGAATACGTCCTTGTCGTCAAGACTGTTTCCAAGGATTTGGTATTCATTTTTTTCACTCATAAATATTTTTTTTATTCTCTTGTACAATGAGCATTTAAAAGCTATTTGAGAAATAACAAATCAATAAAGCATATATATATAAACATTCATCATTCAATCAATATGCTAGCATCAATATTGCATATTTTCTTAATTCAAGTAAAAGAATTAGTGTCACGCATCATCTCACTTAAAAGTAATATTTAAGCTTCATGAAAAGACTAAAATGCATACAAGCTAACATAGCAATAAATAAACCTCAATTATTTTGCTAGCATGCACAAGAATATACTAAAGATATAAAACAAAGCTCTCTTTTTATCATTATATTTATTTTCATATTTACGAACAAATGCATAAAAATAAACATGAATGCATGAAAAAGCACAAACTCCCCCTCAAATTAACCTCCAATTTCCCTCGAAGAAAAATCAAGAAGAAATCAAAGATATTTGAAAAAGACATCCAATTGCCAATGATATCACCAAGGTTCTCATGAATTGACATATATTCATTTAAATTAACCAAAACTACTTATCTCACAAACTAGCACATGAAAAGCTAATAATTGAAAAAGTAGAACAAAATTATGTCAATCCAAAATTACCTTGATGTTACTTTGAAAAGCAACCGTCGTCTCAACGTTGAACACTCATGGGGAGTATGCCCAAAAATACCTACGAACGAGAAAATGTCGAGGCCTCCGTGTTGGGATTAGAAATAAGAAATTTTGGAATCCAACACTGAGTCACACGACCAATAGAACCAGTAGGTACATATGCATGAACAAAATCAGAATCAGACTTACCTGAAAACTTATCTTGATGCTTCACAAAAGTCCGATTTAAATTACGCGCAAAATAGCCCTGAGGCCGGTTTGACCGTCGCTGTCCCTGCGGTCTGACCGGTCCTAGCTGCCGGTCTGACTGCCGATTCAACTGCAGTCTGACCGCTGGCCGTGACCAGTCTGATCGACTGGTCAGTGTCAGTCTGACCGAGCTCCTCGATCCAAAACCCGATTTTTGCCACCGTTGTTTAGCAAAAGCAATTTCTCTTTCTTTTTTCTGTTTATGAGCAAGTCTAAAACAAAAACCAACCAAATGTCCATCTTTTCCACAAAAAGAACAAGTATACTTTGAAGTAGATGGTTTTGAAATTTATGGTTTTGCAAAAGACTTTTTCTCTTGAATCATTGAAGGAAGAGAAGCCAAAATTTCACCAGATTTAAAAATCATTTTTTTGTTCGGGTTTTGTCAAAACATCACCTTTTTTAGTTATGCTCAAAACAGCAGGTTGGTGATTTGTAAAATAGGCATTAGTATTAAAACCTACACCACGATTGAAAGTGCTCACTTTTGATTGATCCAAAATCATGTTAAGTTTCTTTTTACCATCTGAAAACTTTTCCAAAGAACTTCTTAAATAAGAAACTTTTTTTTCAAAATTAACACAATTTTCACAATCAACCAAAACACCTTTATTTTTACACTTAGAACAAGAAAGCACTTCATCTTGCTTTACAATATTTTCCATGTATTCAACACGTCCTAAAGCATCTTTCAATTTCATTTCATTCAAAAAGCACTTTGAGCAATTTTGAGAAATCAAAACATCCTTGTGTTGTTTAATCTTTTTCGCACACAAAACATTGAACAAAGAACTTGCACATAAGGCAGTTTTATATTTTTTCAAAACATTCTTTGTCAACATCAATTCATCAACAACACGAGCATGCAAAGCAAATCCAAGTGCAAAAGAAGATTTAAATCTCAAATTATGATCAAAATTGATATCTCTAATTTTTGAAATTTCATGCATTAAAACCTCACAATTTTTGCAATTATCATCATTAGGAATAAGAGATTTTAATCTAGCAATTTCAGAATTAAGAGATTCAATGATAAACTCTTGTTTTTTAATCATCTTCTCACATCTTTTATTTTTGGAGCTAAAAGTGGAAATTACTTCTTCAAAAAATTCTATGGAAGGACTTACGTCATTATCTTCAATTTCTGACTCAGATTCACCATGAGCCATGAAGCAAAAATCAGAAATGTACTCTGCCTTGTCCTTATCTTCATCACTTTTAAGATCACCATTGCTTGCCGGTTCAAAAGCTGCATAAACTTGATTCAACACCTTCTTGAGAGCTTCTTTGGATCTCCTTCCTTTAAAAGTGTTCTTGGGCTTGTCATCATTGTCTTCCTTCTTGCCTCTTCCAAGTTTAGGACAATTGAACTTGATGTGACCAAGCTCTCCACACTCGAAGCATCGAATGGGTCCTCCACGCTTTCTGTTCCTGACATTGTTCAAAGCTCGGGACAACTTGTTAATAGCCAAAGTCAAGTGCTCCTCCTCGAATAGTTCAAGTTGATCATCGGACATGACATTAATAGAAGCAAGAGCAGTAGAAGTTGACGAAGAAACACCAAGATCCAATGAAGAAGAAGAAGAAACCAAAGCACTAGATTTAGGATCAATTTTTCGAGAAAGAATGTGCATCTCATGAGTTTTGAGTTTAGTGTAAAGTGAATCCAAGGTCAAACAAGACATATCAACAGATTCTTGAATTGATGTAACTTTCATCTCCCAAATAGACATGTCAAGACCATTCAAAAAGTGGCGAGAAACTTCAGATTGAGAATAATTAATATCATAAGCCGAATCAATAGATCGAAGATTACTTAAGATTTTGTTGAATCTAGCAAGATAGTCATCTAAAGCTTCTCCAGGTTTCATCTCAAATTTTATGTAATCCTTTTTGAAAATATCTTTACGCAATTCTTTAATGTTGGAAGTTCCTTGATGAAAATTGCGCAAAGTGTTCCAAATCTCATTGGCAGTTTTAAAATGTGACACACGATCAAAATCCGAACGAGAAATCGCACTCAATAAAATATTTCGAGCTTTGCAATTATTTTCAAATTCAGTTTTCAAAGGAGCAGTATTAATTTGTTCAGGAATTTCATAGGGATGAGCAACCTTAAGCCAAATATCATAATCTTGAGCCATAATGTAAGATTGCATCTTGTCACACCAATAAGGAAAATCGACACCATCGAAAACATGTGGCTTGGTTGAAAACTAGTTAGCCATGGCTTAAAAACTTCAGATCGGTAAAAATCCAAAGAAGAAAACGAGGCTCTGATACCACTTGTAGGATCGAATCCCAAATACCAAGCCAACCAGAGGGGGGGTGAATGGTTGTAACACCAAAAACCGAAAACTTTAAGCGGAAATTAAAGTTACCCTCTTTTCGATGTAGATCGTCGCCGTTGCCACTGCTGTCAAAACGCCGCTGCCGGTCTGACCGAGCCTAAGCCTCCGGTCTGACCGGTGTAGTGTCGCCGGTTGGACCGCTGCCTCTCGCTGGTTAGACCGCCCGTGGTACTTCGGTCTGACCGTCGAGATCCAGAACAACGCCGGTAAAAACACACGAAGATGTAGATCAAAACTCTTGACTTTATTGCATCAACAAGTGTTTACAAAGTGCAACCACAACACTCCTCTCCACAATTTCGACTAATCTTGAAACCCTAACTCAAAGCTCTAAAAGCTTGATCTAAAACTCCACAGCTAGAGGCAACATCCTGCCCCTCTATTTATACCCTCAATGTGGCTGCCCTTAGCCACGAATCCTACTCATACAAGAAGTCCTAATCCCATAGGAAACCTCCCATACAAGCAACAAACTCAACACTATCCAAATTTGGACTCCTACCAAATTTGACTCCGCTTTCTATACGCATACAACACCACGTGTACGCCATATGGAAACCTTCACCTCCACATGCATTGTTATCTAGCCTGAGCATCCCGCGTGATATCCTCGACCCTCTGGACCTCAACTTCTCCCAAGCCTAGTCCCGATCCATCACCGGCTATACTCCCATGGCCTCAAGCAACACCTGCACATGAACAACAAAGAAACTCCATATCCGAGTGCAAGTTATCCCCAACTTGACTCACATTAGCATAACACCAGTATCCACACGTATAGAAACCATCTATAAGTCAAATCCACAAAGAAAACATCCAAATCCGAAACCGACAAGAAGTCGGCTGCCTCTGCCAGTCAGACCGCGTGACGGCCGGTCTGACCGCTCGCATACCTCCGGTCTGACCGGTATACAACCGTCAGCACAAACACTATTCATCATCTGAAAACATATCTCCGTATTTTCACAAACACTTACCTTTGACAATTGTTCATCACCAAGGTCATCACATGATCCAACATTGTGATCATCTACGCTTCGCTGGTCATTCGTGAGGGTGGTTTTCCCTTTGGAGTGCCCTGGATGTGCCTGGTTTTGGCAGGGGGTTTCTCCCGCGATGGTGAGCCCGCCTTAGCCACATCACACATACGTGGCTAAGTCGTTGGGGGCCTAGGCGTGGTTTAGGTGGTTGGGGTGTGACTAGGAAAGGACATGTTATGAGCTTGTATCACTTGTAGGTCGCACCTGTGTGCGTCTGAAGCATTTGATCCTTGTTCATTTCGTGTGGGTAAAGATGTACCTCTCTGATTAAAGTAAAACTATTCGAATAGCTGTGTCCACGGTTACAGGACGATCGCTTGATGTGTTAGTCAGTCTATGTTAGCATCAAACTTGGGTTAAATGGCTTAGTTTAGTCTTAGATATGGGGATAGTTATGTTTGTAATCCATGGTTGGGCAATGGTAACCCATGGATGGCGATGAGAGCTCTGGTTGTGCTTATCTGTGATTCAATTTTAGATTTACACGCCGGCTGTCCAAAAATTTCAGATTATGCTATCTTAGAAATGCTATGTTTTCAACTTACTACTTGCTCAATTAAATTGGCTTTATGCAAAAGTTGAATCAGTATACCATCTTTTTAATGTAGAAGCTTGCATACTCCTCTCTTCTATGTGTGTATATATATTAATGTGTAAGACTTGCAAGTACAATCTTGTACTTAACTTGATGCCTGCAAATTTCAAATGAGGATATCGGCGTGCTTGATTGTTCTTACTACCCTACCGAGGGCGGTGAGGGTAATGAGTAGCCTTTTCAGCTTGGCTCTTGCCCCGGTTGGTTGCCCTTGTGGGATGGTTGACAAACCACGGGTCTTACTTTTGCTTATGTAAAATTATGAAACTTCCGCTGCTATATTTTGTGTTGTATGATGGGCTGTTGAACCCCATTATGAAATATGTACCTTGCTGCCCTTTTATCCATATTTATGCATTTGTGATGTTTATCAATTGCTTGCGATGAAGGTGCAAGGCTAGTCGCTTTTCCTGGGGACTAGCTAAGCATGAGTATGAATTTTGAGCAATTGAGATGTTGTAGAGATTTAGTAATTTGAGTCAAGTCTCCTGAGATGTGTAACACATTTGGTCGCCACATTTGTGTGGTTTGACGGGCATGTCTCAGGCTGAAGTTGACTGGCATGCTGAGTCCGAACAATATCTCCTTTGCTCATTATTCGGCATTATGGATTTTATATCGAATGATGTCAATTTGTGATCATGGGCACATTGAGAGATGAGTGACTATTTATGCGTGTATGGATCCCACTTATCCAAAATTATGTGGTGGTCATAAATTGCACTGGACGATATAATTTTCGGGTGCCCAAACCTGCAATAGACAAGTTTTTAATTCAATGTTAATTATGCTTTTTGCCCATGGTAAGACTGGCCTGTCTTGTGATCCCACCGAGCTTGGCTTGAGCTGGGGTTCGGGCTCGGGCCGCGACCTCAAGCAGCAAGGGTCGGTGCTAATGCCTTGGGGAGTTCCACGTGTTGAGGCTGGCCAGGCTGGGAACACGGTGACCGAGGTTTAGTGGGGACCCGATTGTGGACCATTACCGATTCCCCTCGGAGTTCACCGCGTCCCGGGGCGCGGCTCGGTTCTAGGTCCCATCGACGTCTTAGACGGCCCGGGCTGCTGAGGGCAAGAACGAGCACGAATAAGCCAACTCAAGCCAAAATACTCAAAAGGGAAGAGAACGCAGGCACAGCCTTAGATAAAAATCAGGAAAGCTTGCTATTAAAGTACGGAAAGGAACACACACATATATATATATATAGATAGTGGGAGCCCCTGGCCAATCCCGTATGCCCGAGGGGTCATGCGGGGTTGGCCCGAGCCCGAGGCACAACTCTCGACCCCCTTATGGTTAGAAGCGGCGAAGATGCTCGATGTTCCACGGGTTAGGCAGCTCTGTGCCGTCCTCCGTCGCCAGTCGAACCGAGCCCGGCCGGGGGATGCCAATCACTCTGTATGGTCCCTCCCACATGGGTGAGAGCTTGCTCAATCCAGCACGCGTTTGGACACGGCGTTGGACGAGGTCATTGATGCTGAGTGATCGGGCCCGGACGTGGCGCTAATGATAGCGCCGTAGGCTCTGCTGGTTGCACGTGGCTCGAAGGGCCGCGCGTCGTCTTCGCTCTTCCAGGTAGTGGAGGTCGTCTCTGCGAAGCTGATCTTGATCAGTCTTGCTGTACATAGTGGCCCGATGGGACCTCAGGGTGAGCTCGGATGGGAGGACCGCCTCCTTGCTGTAGACCAGGAAGAAAGGTGTTTCTCCTGTTGCTCGGCATGGGGTAGTCCGGTTTGCCCAGAGCACCGCTGGTAACTCCTCGACCCATGAGTCCCCATGCTTCTTGAGGACGTTGTACGTCTTGGTCGTAAGGCCCTTGAGGATCTCCGCGTTGGCGTGCTCTACTTGACCATTGCTCCTGGGGTGGGCGGGTGAGGTGAAGCAGAGTTTGATGCCCATGTCATCGCATTAGTCGCCAAACAGTTCACTAGTGAACTGGGTGCCGTTGTCCGTAATGATACGGTTGGGCACCTCGAACCGGGCAGTGATGCCCTTGATGAACTTGAGGGCCGAGTGCTTGTCGATCTTGATGACCGGGTAAGCCTCGGGCCACTTATTGAACTTGTTGATGGCGACATTTAGGTACTCGTATCCGCCCGGGGCCTTCCTGAAGAGACCCAGGATGTCCAGCCCCCAGATCGCAAACGGCCATGAAAGCAGAATGGTCTGTAGGGCCTGGGCCTACTGATGCGTCTGCTTGGCGTGGAACTGGCACGCCCTGCATCGCCGGACTAGGTCGGTTGCGTTGTGGAGCACCGTCGGCCAGTAGAAACCCTGGCGAAAGGCCCTGCCGATTAAGGTGCGCGAGGCGGAGTAAGCTCCGCACTCGCCTTCATGGACATCGGCGAGGAGCTCGATGCCCTAGTCCAGAGGGACGCATTTCAGGAAGACTCCGTTGGCCCCGCGTCGGTAGAGGGCCCCCTCTACCAGCACGTAGTGCTTGGAGACGCGAGCGACGCGCTCACTCCCATCGCGATCCTCGGGTAGAGTCTCATCTTTGAGGAACGCCTGGATTTCAGTCATCCAGGCGATCTGTCTTGGGAGGGTCGGGCTCGACCCCCTTAGGCCCTGAGGCCTGGACTCCGACGGGCCCCGGGGGCGTCGTGGCAGCATCCGGCTCTCTCGGGGGATCGGGACGCGCCGATGGTTGGGCAGGCCTTTCCTCAAAGGCACCCAGTGGGGCCGGGGCCTGCGAGGAGGCGTGCCTTAAGAGCTCATCGGCAAGCGCGTTGTCCCGCCTGGGCACGTGCCGAAGCTCTAACCCGTCAAAATGGCGCTCCATACGTCGCACCTCGCGGATGTAGGCCTCCATTTGCGAGTTGGAGCATCGGTACTCCTTGGAGACCTGGTTCACGACTAGCTGAGAGTCGCCTAACACCAGGAGGCGGCGAATCCCCATTCCGGCTGCCACTCTGAGTCCCGCAAGGAGTCCCTCATACTCCACCATGTTGTTGGTTGCCTGGAAGTCCAGGCGAACCAGATATCTAAGGACGTCCCCGCTCGGCGAGGTTAAGATGACCCCAGCACCAGTGCCCTGGAGGGCGAGGGAGCCCTCAAACTGCATCACCCAACGAGTGGCGTGAGGCTGTCGCGACGGATCTGCCTCGACCTCGGGGGTAGAGAGCCCGAGGTTGGTTTCGGGAGTCGGAGTCCACTCGGCAATGAAGTCGGCGAGGGCCTGACTCTTGATCGCGTGGCACGGCTCAAAGTATAGATCGAACTCAGAGAGTTTGATCGCCCACTTTACCACCCATCCAGTACCTTCTCGGTTGTGTAGGATCCGGCCGAGGGGGTAGGACTGACCACGGTGACCCAATGCACCTGGAAATAATGGCGCAATTTCCTCGAAGCCATCAGAACTACATAAAGCATTTTCTGGGCTTGAGGATATCCGGTTTTGGCGTCCCGCAGCGCCTCACTAACGAAATAGACCGGCCGCTGCACCTTTCGGTGGGGCCTAGTCTCTTCGTTGAGGGCACCGGTCTTGGGGCGCCCATTGCCAGAGGGGCCTTGCTGGGCCTGCTCGAGCTCTGTGCCGGTGACCTTGGGGTCGGATGGCATCGGGCCGCTCATTCCCTTAGTGGCCTCGGGGCCTTCCTGGGGGTCGGGGGCGCTCGGCGCTGTTTGATGAGTGGGCAGAGGGCCACATCCGGTCGTCAGGGGCCTTAGGCCACCGTCCGGCTCGGGGGCCTCTCCTCCCTTCTCTGGCACGGGTCAGTTCGACACAGGATGAGGGCGTGCGGGCCAAGGATCTTCCTTGCCGCGCTCCACAACCAACGTTGCGCTAACTACCTGCGGGGTCGCCGCTAAGTAAAGCAGCAGCGGCTCTTCGGGTTCCGGGGCCACTAGGACCGGGGGAGAACTGAGGCAAACCTTCAACTGGGTGAGGGCTTGCTCAGCCTCCTCTGTCCAGACAAATGGCCCGGAGCACTTAAGGAGCTTAAATAGGGGCAGCGCCTTCTCTCCCAGCCTCGATATGAATCGGCTTAGGGCGGCCATGCATCCCGTCACACATTGCACATACTTAAGCTTGCTGGGGGGGTGCATCCGCTCTATTGCTCGTATCTTCTCGGGATTGGCCTCTTTGCCTCGGGCCGAGACTAAGAACCTGAGAAGCTTGCCCGCCGGCACACCGAACACACACTTTTCGGGGTTCAGTTTCATGCGCGTGGAGTGGAGACTTTCAAAGGTCTCTGCTAAATCCGAGAGCAAGGTCTCTTGGTTGCACGTTTTCACAACCAAGTCATCGATGTACGCCTCAACATTGCGTTCTATCTGACTACCCAAAGAAATACGAGTAGTACGTTGAAAAGTAGGACCTGCATTCTTTAATCCGAAAGGCATGGATGTATAATAATAGGTGCCTATAGGAGTAATGAATGTAGTTTTTTCCTCATCCTCCCTAGCCATGCGAATTTGATGATACCCTGAGTATGCATCTAGAAAATACAAATGGTCACACCCCGCAGTGGAGTCAAAAATCCGATCTATGCGTGGAAGGGGATAAGGGTCCTTAGGACATGCCTTGTTGAGGTCAGTGTAGTCGATGCACATCCGGAGCTTGCCGTTCGCCTTGGGGACGATGACCGGGTTCGTGAGCCACTCCGGATGGATGACCTCTCGGATGAATCCAGCCTCCAAGAGCCGCGCCACTTCTTCACGAATGAAGGCTTGGCGCTCCGGGGCCGGCCGCCGCACCTTCTGTCGGACGGGCCTTGTGGCCGGCCGCACGGCGAGACAGTGCTCGATCACCTCCCTGGGGACCCCGGGCATATCCGCTGGTCTCCACGCGAAGACGTCGGCGTTTGCCCGCAGGAAGGAGACGAGCGCGTCTTCCTATTTGCCGTCCAAGTGACCGCCAATCTTGGCGGTCTTGGACGGGTCGTTGCCCAACGCGACCTCCTTCATAGGGACCTCGTCGCCTGAGGCCATCCGCTGCCTCGGTGCGTGCGAGGCGGAGGCGTTGGGCCTCTCGTCGTCGCCCGCGGGCTTGGACACTGCGGCGAGGTTGTTTACGCGCTGCTCCATATAAGCCATTGCGATCTTGAGGTCGCCATGGACGGTGATGGGGCCGCTGGGGCCCGACATCTTCATCTGGAGGCAGGCGTAGTGGGTGGCTGCCATGAACTTCACCAACGTGGGCCTTCCAAGGACCGCGTTGTAGGGTAGATTGAGATCCGCCACATCGAAGTCCAGTCGCTCGGTGCGGAAGTTGGCGGGGCCACCAAAAGTGACTGGGATGTCGATGTGACCTAACGGCCACGTGTGCCCCGGCGTCACACCGATGATCGGCAGGGACGGCCAGAGCTTCATCCCCGGGGGACAGGATGTTGAGGGCTACGCCGCCGTCTATTAGGACGCGCCTCAACTTGACGTTACAGACGGTGGAGGAGACCACCATCGCGAGCTGCCCTCCCCGGGCAACGCATGGCGGGTGGTTAGTCTGGTCAAAGGTGGGGGTGACCTCCGACCAACACACCCGCCGCGTCGCCTCATGGGTCTGGACAGCGGCCAGAAGCTCTCGCTCCATGGCCTTGAAGCTGCGACGGGAAGCGTGAGCGCACGCTCCCCCATCAACGGTGGCAACGGTGGCCTCGGGCTCCTGAAAGCCCAAGTCCTCGTCGTCGTCGTTAGCGTCCTCGGCGGGGGCCTTCTGCTTGGCCTTGCTTCGCCGGTTGGCAGCAGAGATCGCCGAGGCCTTGCCCTCGCGGCGTCCCTGCCCCTTCTCTTCTTCCCACTTCCTTACTCGCTCGGCCAAGTTCTTGATTGCGCGGCGGTCAGCGAGGTCGTGGAGGGAGGTGTTGTGCACCGTGCACCATTTGCCTGTCGGGCGCTCTCCGCTGGGAGTACTGGCTTCCTTCTTTTTCTCGCCCACGGGCCTCCCCTTGCACGGGGCTCGCGAGGCGCCCTCGTCGTTGGAACGGGCCGACCTTTTCTTCCTCCTCCTTTCCGGACGCCCAGAGTGGGCAGCGGACTCGGGGGCAGCCGCAGTCGTCGTTCCAGAGCCGGAGGAGTTCCAGGTCCAGGCCTCCTCCTTCTGGGCCACGCGGTCCGCGAGCTCAAAGAGCTGCGCGGTGGTTTGGGGCTCCTTGGAGGCTATCTTTTCGAGCATGCGGTTGTGCCGCACGCCCCCCTGAATGCGTAGATGAACGCATGTGCAGGGATGTAGGGGATGGTATTGCGGACTTGGCAGAACCGCTGGATGTACAAATGGAGAGACTCATCGTCCCTCCGCTGCACCGCGTGCAGGTCCGCTTCTTCTCCTGGGCGCGGATATGTGCCCTGGAAGTTCATGGTGAACTGCTGGCACAAATCCTCCCAGGAGTGGACCGACGCGGGTGGCAGGTTCATTAGCCAACCCCGCGCCTGGCCTTTCAGGGCCATGGGAAAGAAATTCTCGATGACCCTGTCGTCACCCCCCGCGGCCTCTACCCCAGTCGTATAGATATGGAGGAACTCAGCGGGGTTGACGCTGCCGTCATATTTCTCGGTGATGCTGGGACGGAACCTTGAGGGTCATCGGACATTCCGAAGACTAGCCACGAAGGCCCGACAGCCAGCAACACCGACTGGGGACACGAGGGGTCTGCCCCATGACCAGGGTGGGGAGGCGCTCCAGAGGAGGAAAATCCTTCCCCCGCATGGGCGGCGCGACGCTCGTCGCGCCGGCGCTCGATATCGAGCCAGGCATCCGGCCCCCCATGCATGTTCTCGTGACGCTCGCGGTTGGCCGAGGGCGTCGGCGAGAGGGTTGCGGATGAGCGGCGTGTGTTGGCCGCCGCTCGTCGAGCCCTTCGTCTTGACGATGAAGAGCCAGCGGTGGCAGCGCCAGACGTCCCGGCGGTGGACGATCGCTCGTCGGTGCCTCGGCGGTGCTGCGCTGTCATGACCAAATCGGCCACATCGTCTAGCCAGCGTTGGACTGGTTTCTCCGGGTCGGGGACGACGGGCGGGTGGCGCAGGAGCGTGCCCATGGCCTGGAGCGTGCCCTGTGGCGTGCCGCCGTCACCGTAGGTGAGGCGGTGACGTCGCAGATCCCTCCGGTTCTTGAGGCGTCTTCCCCCGCCTAGGGCTTTGGCGGGCGGGAGGCGATGGAGTGCGCGCTTGGTGACGAGGATTCGGTTCCCCGTCGTCGTCGCTGGCACTCGGAGTGGGGTTGCACGCCACCGCCTCTTCAGCCATAGGGCTTACTCAGCGAGACTTGGCGCACACGAAAGAGAGCGGGGAGTCAGAGAGACACACACGCGCCCCTACCTGGCGCGCCAGCTGACGGAGGGTTAGTTCCTCGATGGGGGACACAGAGGGCCTCCTTTTGTGAGTTCGGCCGGGGGCATAGGGTGAACTTCTTCCTCCCCTTGATGACACTTGAGAGAGAGAGACAAGAGTTTATACAGGTTCGGGCCGTTGGGAAGCGTAACAACCTACTCCTGTGTGTGGTGGATATGTGACTGGAAAACTGGGAAAATACAAGTGTTTGCTCTCCCTTACTCTCCAGTCTATCTGTCTTTTTTTCCCCTCCTACTCAGGTCTTGGTGTCCTTTTATATCTCAAGGGGCTACCACACGGGCCAAAAGGCTGCCTAAGACAGAAGGAAAACATTCTTTTACATTTAATGGCTGTCTTGTTGGTTGACTCGGAAGCCACACGCTCAGACGCCGCAACATGGTCCTCGTCCGGTCAGGCGACTGACACGAGGGACGCCCGTGCCAAGCTGCATTAAATGGATGAAGACTTCTGTGTTCCGTTCGCATCTAGAAAAGAAAACCATCTGACCGAAGCTGTCATACCAACTCCGGCTAAGGGACGAGAGGCGAAAGGCCCTCATCATTCTGATGGGACGGGGCAAGGCGTGCGGCACGCCGCCTTACGCGCGGATAGCGTGCAGGCACCCTGCCACCGTCTCACCCATGATCTAACCGGTCTGCGATCGGTCAATCACCATGACCGGTCATAGTCTGGCCACGCACGCCGCACGCTGTTCGTCAATCTATGGCAGTCGCGAGCAACATCACCGCTCCTGATCTCCAATCAGCTCCAATTCCGGTTGACACTATTAGCAGTAGCAGGAGTGCTACCAACAAGGTTCAAGAATCTCCACTCACCCCTGTCTCAGTTGTGAGTGTGCAGACCCAAGAGGATAAGCAGTGTGATCAACCCAGAGTAAACTGTTACAACTGCCTTCAGCTAGGACATTACCTTAATAAGTGTCCATTCCCGAGACCAAAGAAATTAGTCCATCGTTGTTTCAACTGTGGAGATACAAGCAATTTATCTGATGGTTGTTCAATGCCAAAACGTCAATGCCTTCAAGGTACCGGCCCTGTCTGCGATACCCTAACTTCCCCAATTGCCTCGGCCTCGGCACAGCAGGGTCAAATCCAGCGAAGGAGTGATAAAAAGAAAAGTGAAACCAACCATCACCTGGATGTGCGACTCCCACCACAACAAATCATTGTTAAGGCTACCAATGGGAAGTCTCCAGTTTCATCGGCAATCATCCCAAAGCTACAGAGCCAGTCACAGCAAGGCAAGCAATGCCAGGACAACGACAACCTACTCCAACAGCAAGAAGACAGAACAATCCGTCCACAGCAACCCCAGCAAGAGTCCCCAGCACCAGTTCACGTGGCGGATAACAAACCAAGCAATGCACCTCGTGTTGCTCCGATCCCGATGGCCATCAACCAATTGTAGATTGGCGACATCTCACGCAAGGAGGTCCTACCAACCGCAGCTACCAAGAAGATCGTTACCTTCCCAAGGAATGTCTGCAAGAAAAGCAGTGTTACCGTTGAAACACCAGATAGTAAGCAAGGACAGATCAAGACAAACCAGCCTGAATCACAGAAGTAAAGTCCGCACTAGTCAAGGCTTGCAACGGTTTATAAGTGTTTGTTCTTCAAGTGTTTTTCCATGTACGTAGAAACTTCATCGCAGTTATGTAATAAAAGAAGGATTATCGAATAAGGTTTATGTCAGGCAGTTTTTCCCTTTTTGTATGGCTCATCTCGTTTATCCAAAAGGTGGATTCACTTGTGTACCTGTCAATGTCATAAGGTACCCAGAAGTCTTGTGGCAGTCAGGTAATAAGAAGGGAATATTGAGTAATTCAATCCGCGTCTGGATTGTCAAGATGAATTATGACAGGTGAAGATGTGCATCTAACAACGTCACTAAGAAACCTAGAGTTTCTTTTACCAGCTCATTACAATTTGGTCAGACCCTCAAGACGTAATCGCTAGCCGGGAAAAGAAAATAATCAATCCAGGAAATGACAAGTCGGTCAAGTTGGTCAGACCGTAGTAACACTCGACATGATGAGGCCTTTTCGAAGGACAGTATAAGTGGCACCTCAATAAAATGAGAAGAATGATGAAATATTTGGTAGTGACAAGTTGACAAGTTGGCGTCAGAGAAAAATATCCATCCTCTCAATCTTAGAGGTCCCCAAGAGAACAGTAGATGCAACTGCACCCTAGTGGTGAATAAGGATCAAGAATGGTTACCTTCAGTTCAAGACAACCGTTGCAGTTTTCGAAAACTATCCCAATGTTTCTAGGAAGAGGACAGGGAATTGTTCCGCTACCTCTGCTTAAAGTAAGAGAATGCAGACGTCGAGCCAAAAGAAAAGGAATACATCACCAACAAAATAGGTGGCAGAGAAACTCGCTGGATAGATCGTCTCTACTCAAGGATTGAAAGTGAACTTGCGCGATCCGAAAAACAGAAACCCTTGGTAACATCAACGTCAGTTTCAAAGTTTCAGGAACAACCCCACCGGTTTCAAGTCAACGAAGTCGATTCTCAGCTCATCAAAAATTGTAAACGTCAACTACGCAGTCCAAAGTAAGCTTTATGAATAACTGCAACCCAGATCAGGGTCAGAGCAGACAGAACCAACCAGTGCAGTTTTGGCCAAGAAACGGAACATCGAGCTGGATGCCAACAGGGTCAGTCGCTCAAGATGGGTTAATCAATCAGCTAGGTCAAAGTCAGAAAGAAGCCGCGGAAGTCTGCAAGCCAGTCCAACCCTGCCCTCGCCAGCTTTCTTTCTAGCCATCCCCGAATCTCGGGACGAGATTCCTGTAAGGGGGGTAGATTTGTCACACCCCGATTTTCGATCGGGATTAAAAATTACCTAATAATACATTTTCCAGAAATTTAATAAAAGTCAAAAGCAATTTAAACAAGTGAAATTAGCAAGGAAATTAAAATTTCCTTTAAAAATCATGGCCGGAAATATTTTTGTAATATTCTCTATGCCTTAAAGTACTCTCCAAAATTTTTCGTGAATTTTTGGAGCTAAAGAAATAATTTTAAAGTCACAAAGTTCATTTAACTGATTAAAATAAAAAAAAAACAAATTAAAAATGTCCCCTTTTTGTTTTGGGCCGTTTCCGGCCCAAAACTTCTCTCTCTCCCGCGGCCCACGCGGCCTCTTCCCTCTTCGGCCCAGCGACCCGAGCCGCTGCGGCCTCTTCCCTCCTTCGGCCCAAGGCGGCCCAAGGCCGCGCCCCGCCGCCTCCGCGTCCTTCCCCCTTCCCGGGCCGGCCCGAGGCCGTGGCCCAAGGCCGCCCGAGAGCCGCCGCTGCCTCCCTCCGCCCCGGGCCACCGACAGGTGGGGCCCGCGCTCGCCCTTCGCCGCCGCCCGCCCGGCCGCCGCGCCGCCCGCTCCGCCGCAAACCCCGGCGGGTTTCCCGCCGCGCCGCCTTTTTATTTTCACCCCCCGAGGCCCCTCCTCGTTTTTCCGCCGCCGCCGCCCCCAAAACCCTAGCCCTAGCGCCGCACCTCCGCCGCCGCCGACGCCGCCGTCTTCGCCGCCGGTAAGCGCCGCCGCCTTTCCCTTCTCCCCTCTCCCGGCCGCGCCGCTCGCTGCCGTGCGCGCCTCCCGCGCCGCCGTCGCCCGTGCGCTCCCACACCGTCCCGCGCGCCGCCGCCTCCCGCGCGTCGCCGCGCCGCCGCCTCCCGCGCCGAACCCTAGCGCCGCCGCGTGCCTTGGCCGGCTCGGCCGAGCCCGAGCCCGGCCGTTCGGCCGCCCGTGCGTCTCAGCCGTCGGATCGGCCACTCGGGCCGATCCCGGCCGCCCGCTCCCGCCCCGCGTGGCCGCCACGTGGGAGCCGCGTGGCTGCCGCGTCGGCGCCACGTGTGCGCCACGTGGAGCGTAGCCGCCGCCGCCGCGGCTGACGTCAGCCCTAGCCGCTGACGTCAGCCCTAGCCGTCCGCCCGGGCCGTAGAGGCCGTTCCGGGCCGGCCCACCTCCCTCTCGGCCCAGCAGTCCTTTGGGCCAACCCTCTCCCTTCTCGCGAAAAGTCTGTTTCGCGTCCCTCCTCCCTTCTTGGGCTGTCGGCCCGATTGGCGACGCCCATCGCGAGAAGTCTACTTTTCGTCCCTCGGCCCTTTTAACTTTTTCCCGAGAAAGTCCAGCTCATCTTCTCAAGTCCAGTTTACCTCCCTCTCAGCCTAATTTTCCCCCTTTCCCCTGCAAAGTCCATTCCGCCTCCTTTTTCTCTCCTGTTCGCCGACGCTTGTGTCGCCAACACGTGGGCCCCTTTGTTTACTCCAATCCACACCCAGACCACGTGGCCGCCCGCGGCTTCGCCACGTTGGCGTCCACGTCGGCGCTACCTTCTCCCTTTCGTCCGCCGTGGTCGCCACGTCGGTGCCACGTGGTGCTTTTCCACCGTGGACTGTCCGCCCTTGACCCGTTGACACGTGGGACCCGCCGTTCCGGCGCCGTTTCCCTTTGATGATGTCAGCGTAGTCCTTTCCTTTGCAAAATTAATTAATAATTGCGCAATAAATCGATTTAATTTCCAGAAATTCATTTAAATGGCTCAAAACTTCTAAAATTCATATCTAATTCATACGAACTCCAAATTGAGCCATTCAACTTGCAAAATTCATCTAAAATTGAGCTCTACATGTTTGTTTACTTTTTATGTACTGTTTACTTGGTTTTTATTAGAGTTTTTCCTCGTTTTGCGTGCCAGCGTGTAGATTCCGCCGTTTCGGAAGTTCGCGCTCGCGAGGAAAAGAGTTCGGAAGATTGTTTGAAGAAGCAAGGCAAGTCACACATTCCCCTTGAGCATGTTGTACCTATTTTACGAAATGTTTTACGTTTGCAAATAAAGTGCATGTTTTGCTAATTACATGGGAATAGGGTTTACCTATCCGTTCGCTTGTGCCATGTTTACTTGTTAACCGTCCTTTGTTAACCTTGGGTGATAATTTGACTAGCGTAAGTCACTTATGTTGACTTTGCTAGAATTATATATGCTTAGCCATGCTTAATTACCACTAGCTCATTTAATGGGATAATTACACTGTTTACAATTAGCTTCTAACGAGCAGTTCGCTCAAGACACCGGACCATGTTTTATTGGTCGTAATTATCCAACTAAAATATGACCTAATGGTGGGCTGTGGGTGCATGGTTTTGCTGGTCGCACCCATGGCAATTAAGGACCGGTTCATGGGAAACCCTGGAAGAATAACAGTGCTTACCACAAGCAAGAATGGGCAACTGCTGGACTCGTAGTATAGCTCTTTCCTAGCCGACGCTCCCCGGAAAGGGTGGGCGTGATGGAGTCGGTTCGGCCGGGGATATACCGGTTGACCGCTCCGGATTCACCAAGGCACGAGGGGGGCTGCCCACTGCCTTTTGAGGGGTGGGGGCGAAACCTGCGGTGTGGTGCGCTTGGTTAGGAGGAGTTATGCGAAAGGTCTTGTCACGATTTCCCCCTTTGCAGTATCGTGGTGATACTTCGGGGCATGGTAACATGTGTGGAATCGTGTCTTGTGGGTACAGTTGCGCACCTCTGATCAGAGTAAAACTATTCGAATAACCGTGCCCGCGGTTATGGGCGATCGACCAGATTCACCGTGATTAGTCCGACATGCTTAATTAATTTGACTTAATGAACTGGTGTAGTTCAGGTGGAATGGTTGGGCCTGTTCAACGTGGTTGTAGCGTTGTTCAGTGGAGATTTAATATTGCCTTAATTAAACAACTGTTTTACTGTTTTAAAATAAAAAGGGCTTTCAACCGCTTTTCTGCAAATAGCCATAAGCCTCCCTTTGCCTCCCCTGTGCACGTTTGCATCATTGGTGTGGCTTGTTGAGTACGGTGGTTGTACTCAATCTTGCTATTTTCCCCCCTTTTCAGAAGTTTAGTACTTCTGAGTTGAAGATGAAGTTAAAGGACCAAGGCTCAGACCCCAGTTGAGTTTGCCTGTGGAGTGGAGCTGAAGCCCGCTAGGATCGCCTCTTTCCGCTGCTGTTTTCTTTTCGGTGTGAGGACTAAGTGCCTCTGTTGTAAGTATTTATCGCTTTATTTACGTTTGGATCTGTTTATTGATTTGTCGTTTTGTGTACCCTGGCTGATGCCTGGACAGGGACTTAATACACAAAATGGTCTGGAAATTTGGGAAAAATTTTCAGGCGTGACAGAGGACAACGACAGTGGATGGCCCCAACCCCAACGACGACAGTGACGGCTCGGTGACGTCGTACTCGCTGATGCTGAGCTCCATGGTGGCCGTGAACATGACGTTGGAGGCCTTGTGGTTGCCTTAGGCGATGGCGCCACCGCCGAATGCGGAGGCCTCGTCCTCCTTGGTGGCAATGTGGAGGCATGCCAGCCTTGGGGGTGATGTGGAGACGCCCCTTCGACTCGCCGACCACCTCACACTGCCAGGCTAGAAAAGGAGAAAGAGAGAAAAGAAAGAGGAGAGAAGAAAATGTGACACTGATATGTGGGTCCGACATGCTGAGTTAGCTTGTTGGACCGGGTTAACGAACAACATCAGCGAAAATCGTTGAGGGAGTCAAATTACACCAATTTGAATAGTTGAGGATCAAGATATTTGGTATTGCGATTGGGAGATATGAATTAGATTGAAGCTATATTTGAGGGAGTCAAAGTGGACTTATTCCTTTCCAAAAAGAAAAGGCACTAAGAAAATTGATCCCATTTGTTAGGCTTTGGGTGGAGTAGTGGATTACCAAAGTGCTAGCCAATTAGGACAGTGCTTGGCCCATTGATGGTAAACAAGCATAGTTTGGAATTGTGAGCTAGAGAAAACTTAAGCGAACTTGTCTCTTCGCATGAAGTCTAGCTCATCGAGGGAAACTGAATCTCGACACATCCATATATAACAGCGCATGATTAAGTGGTTTAGATCTAGACTAGTTAGTAGTGTAACACACAATAAAAAGAAACATGTTTATATATAGAGTAAAGTACACTGCCGGTTCTTAAAGTTGAGGTATGATGTCACTTAAGTTCATAATCTTGTAAATTCAACATCTAGGTACATGATCTTGTTTTAGTGAATTATGGCAGATCCAAAGCTCATCTGACCGGGTTGACCTGTCTACGTGGCTGTCCATCATGGCCTCAACTTTCACTTAGCCCCCTGAAGCATCTTGGCCCTCGTTGTTAATTTTGGTAATTAATAACAAGCACTATTTGTAGACTAACAATTGTACTTGAGTTATTTATTTTGAGCTAGGACCACATGATGCACATGCCATGGATGATCACCAAGGATTAAAATTGATGGCGCAATGCGATGGAATGAAGATGTTATATCTAGCGTTTTAATTTTAAGTTGATCGAGGCGTTGGGCGATCAAATTCTCTAGATTTGTTTATAGCTTTGCCATACTATCAAGAGGGGTCATGACCTAAACTTAGAGTTGATCAAAATGCCACATTAGGTCATTTGCATTTGGACTTGGTTCGCTTTTCACATTCTTGCACTCCCTGACCAAGGCCAGTCTGACCGGAGGCCCCATGTCGGTCTGACAGGGCCCCTCTGAGCCGGTTGGATGCCGGTGGCTTGGCGATCTAGAGCAGCAAGAGCCGTGGCCGGTCTGACCGAGCTCACGACGGTGTGACCGCGCCGGTGGCGGTCTGACCGGCCTGCCTGCTCAAGTGCATTAAATGCATTGTAACGACCACTTTTCTAGCCGTTACAATTGCGGGCGATCTGATCGGCAGGCAATAGAGGTTGGGTATTTCGACCCCAACGGCTAGTTTTGGTAGGTGAGGGTATAAATACTCCCTCACCAGCAGTAAGGGGGCTCTCTTGGCACTTGCTTCACTTGCGTACATGTCACGCTCCGATTTTCGATCGGGATTCAAAATTGCCAATAATACATTTTCCAGAAATTTAATAAAAATTTAAAGCAATTTAATCAAGTGAAATTATGAGGGAAATTAAATTTTCCATTAAAAATCATGGCCGGAAATATTTTTGTAATATTCGCCGTGCCCTAAAATACTCTCCAAAAATTTTTCGTGAATTCTTGGAGCTAAAGAAATAATTTTAAAGTCACAAAGTTCATTTAACTGATTAAATAAATTGGAAAACAAATTAAAAAGGTCTCCTTTTGTTTTGGGCCGTTTCCGGCCCAAAACCCCTCCCTCTCTGCCGCGGCCCAGCTCGCCAGCTCGGCCCGCTCCATTCGGTCCGCCTTTCTCCCTCTCTCTCTGGCCCAGCCGGCCCGTTTGCCCCTCCTCGCCACAAGTCCGCTTGGCCTCCCTCATCCGGTTTCCTCTCCCTCTCGCTGACAGGTGGGACCGGCGGCCCCACCTGTCAGCTGTCTTCTACCTTCGGCCGATGGAGGCGGCGGGAGTAACCACCGCCCGCAACCGTCGCCACGTCCGCGCATCCCGCGCCACTCCCCCACCTCCTCCGCATCCGCCGCCACTTCCCCCACCCCGCCGCGATTCCCGACCGTCCCCGGCCACAATCCTCCACCTCGCGCCTATAAAACCCGCGCCCGGGCCGCTCTCTCTCTTTTCCCCTCTTTCCGCGAGCGCGCCGCCTCCCCACGCCGCCTGCTGCACCCACGCCCCGCCGCACCTCCTGCGTCGCCGCTCCGGCCGTGCGCCCGTGCGCGCGCCGCAGCCGCCCGAGCGCCGCGTCTCCATGTCGCCGTCGCCCTCGATGAGCCCTCCCCTTCCCCTCTTCTTCCTCCCCTCCGGCGTCCCTAGCCGCCGCGCTGTCGCGCGTCGCCTCGCCGCGTCCGGCCGCCGTGCTGCCGCGCGCCGTCTCGCCGCGCCGGTCGCCGCACGCGCAGTGCCACGCCACGTCCGCACCGGCGTCCCGAAGTGACGCCGCTGCCACCCTTTCCCGGCCGCCTCTGGCGCTTCCGCCTCGGCCGCGCCCTCGGTGAGCACCCCGTTCCCCCTCTCTTCCCCTCTTCCTTCCGCCGCATCCCGCGCAGCGCGCCGCCGCTCCTGCGTCGTCGGCTGCCGCTGGTGGCCGCCCGCCGCCGCACCGCCTCGGCCGCGCCCTCGGCCGATGGGCTGAACCGAGCCGCCCGGTTGGACCGGCCTTGAGGCCGGCCCCCTTTTCTCCAGCCGGCCTATTCCCCCTCTCGGCCTATTCATCCTTTTTCCGCGAAGTCTAGTTCGCATCCCTTTTTCTCTCTCCTCCTTCTCCGTTGGGCTGCCGGCCCGATTGGCGCCACCTTCGCAAGGAGTCCAATTCTCCTCCCTCCTTTCCCCTTTGGGCCATCGGCCCAGTAGCCCTATTCTTCATCAAAGTCTAAATTGGCTCCCTCAGCCCATTTTCCAGTGAAGCCCATTGTCTTTCATCGGCCCTTATGACTTTTTCCCGAGGAAGTTTATTTAGCTCCCTCGGCCCATTTTCCCTTCTCCTCGCAAAAGCCCATTTTGCCCCCTCCTGGCCCCTCCATTTTTCTAGGGCCGCTGGCCCATTTCTTTTAACCTTTTCGACAAGTCTAGTTTACCTTCCTCTCAGCCTAATTTTTCCCCTTTCCCTTGCAAAGTCCATTTGACCTCCTTCTCCTCTCCGGTTCGCTGACCCTTGTGTCGCAGACCTCGTGGGCTGCCTTTGTTTAATCCGGTCCACACCCATACCACGTGGGCGCCCGCGGCTTCGCCACATTGGCGTCCACGTCGGCGCTGCCTTCTCCCGTCCATCCGTCGTGGCCGCCACGTCAGCGCCACGTGGTGCGTCCGCACCCGTGCGAGCGTGGACTTGGTCCACCATGGATCAGCCGCCCCTTGACCCGTTGACACGTGGGACCTGCCATTCCGGCGTTGTTTCCCTTTGATGTTGTCAGCGTAGCCATTTTCTTTGCTAAATTAATTAATAATTGCGCAATAAATCGATTTAATTTCCAGAAATTCATTTAATTGGCTCAAAACTTCTAAAATTCATATCTAATTCATACGAACTTCAAATTGAGCCATTCAACTTGCAACATTCATCTAAAGTTGAGCTCTACATGTTTGTTTACTTTTTATGTACTGTTTACTTGGTTTTTATTAGAATTTTTTCTCGTTTTGCGTGCCAGCGTGTAGATTCCGCCTTTTCGGAAGTTCGCGTTCGCGAGGAAAAGAGTCCGGAAGATTGTTTGAAGAAGCAAGGCAAGTCACACATTCCCCCTTGAGCATGTTGTACCTATTTTGTGAAATGTTTTACGTTTGCAAATAAAGTGCATGTTTTGCTAATTACACGGGAATAGGGTTTACCTATCCGTTCGCTTGTGCCATGTTTACTTGTTAACCGTCCTTTGTTAACCATGGGTAATAAATTGGCTAGCGTAAGCCACTTATGTTGACTTTGCTAGAATTATATATGCTTAGCCATGCTTAATTACCACTAGCTCATTTGATGGGATAATTACACCTTTACTTTTAGCTTCTAGCTGAGTTGTGAGCTCGAAACATCTGACCATGTTTTATTGGTCGTAATTATCTAACTAAAATATGACTTAATGGTGGGCTGTGGGTGCATGGTTTTGCTTGTCGCGCCCATGGCAATTAAGGACCGGTTCATGGGAAACCCTAGAAGACTTACAGTGCTTACCACAAGCAAGAATGGGCAACTGCTGGATCTGTAGTATAACCCGTCTCTAGCTGACGTACCAGACTAGGGTGGGCGTGATGGAGTTGGGTTGGCGGGGGACATACCCGTTGATCGGCTGCCAGATTCACCGTGGCACGAGGGGGGGCTGCCTACCTTGGACTTAAAGGTGGGGGCGAAACCTGTGGTGGGAACGATTGCTTAGGGAGGGTTATGTGAAGGATCTTGTCACAATCACTCGCATGGTAACGTGTCAGGCATGGCACAGTGACATACAGTGGATCGTGTCTTGTGGGTACAGTTGCGCACCTCTGATTAGAGTAAAACTATTCGAATAGCCGTGCCCGCGGTTATGGGCGATTGACCAGATTCACCATGATTAGTCTCACCCTTAATAATTTGTCTTAATGAACTGGTGTAGTTCAGGTGGATTGGTTGGGCCTGTTCAACGTGGGGTAGCGTTGTTCAGTGGAGAATTAATATTGCCTTAATTAAACAACTGTTTTACTATTTTAAAGTATAAAGGTTTTCAACCGCTTTTCTGCAAATAGCCACAAGCCTCCCTTTGTCTCTCCTGTGCACGTCTGCATCATTGGTGTGGCTTGTTGAGTATGGTGGTTGTACTCAATCTTGTTATTTTCCCCCTTTTCAGAAGTTTAGTATTTCTGAGTTGAAGATGAAGTTAGACGACCAAGGCTCAGACCCCAGTTGAGTTTGCCTGTGGAGTGGAGCTGAAGCCCGCTAGGATCGCCTCTTTCCGCTGCTGTTTTCTTTTCGGTGTGAGGACTAAGTGCCTCTGTTGTAAGTATTTATCGCTTTATTTACGTTTGGGTCTGTTTATTGATTTGTCGTTTTGTGTACCCTGGTTGATGCCTGGATAGGGACTTAATACACAAAATGGTCTGGAAATTTGGGAAAATTTTCGGGCGTGACAGTACACTTCTTGTATTTACTCTCACAAACTCTTGAGCTCTTGTTTATCCATTTGGTGTGTTGGAGAGTTGTTTCAGCCAAGAACAAGTGCATTACTTCATTATTGAGCTAGTGTGACACTTGATCATCTCTGAGCCGGGTTATTACTTGTTACTCTTGGAGGTTGCCGCCTCCTAGACGGCTTGTGGAGGTGTTGCCCGATGACCTTTCCAAGAAGATTGTGGAGAAGGTCCAATGCCGATTTGTGAGTGGTTTGGAGTTCACCACCTTCGGAGTGAAGGGAGAACTACCCTAGTAATCGAGGCTTGGGTAGTCCTCTCCGTGGGGCGACTCCCACCTTGCCCACCCCTTGACGAAGGGGGCTTGCGGTGGCTTCATGGTTTTGAGCAGTGGAGTTAGGCTCGCCTCAACAAGGACTAGGAAACCGGCGAGTTTTCGAACCTCGGGTGAAAAATTCCTTTGTCTCTTGTCTCATTTACTTATTAAATTTACATTTATGTAAGTTACTTTCATAGGGACATATTTGAGCCCTTATCATCCTAGGGTTGCAACACTTAACTTAGTTGCTTAGTTAGACTTGTTCCTCTCCAAGCCTAGCAACTTAGGTTAGTTTTGATTAGGTGTAATTTATTTTTATATCGCCTATTCACATCCCCTCTAGTCGATATCTAGATCCTACAAGCCCTCTCTGTGCCGGTTACCCACTTCTCGCCAAAATATTATCTTTACCCATGGCCACCGCTCCCATACTTTGTTGAAAACCCACCCCTCTTCCCAAACCCCCGCACCATTATGACGATTTCGAGGGTGGCGACGGTGATTGTGGGCTGTCCATGGTGGCTGGAGATGCGTTTTGCGTGGTAGCGAGGGCACAGAATCATCGGGAGATTGGGCCTTTTCCTCTGAGCACTTTAAGAAGACGTGTTTCTTAGAGTAGCCATGGCCTCCCTTACGGGCGTGCTTCAGGAATCCCCCTAGCTGCCTCCCTCACCTACACTGCCCTACCTCTCGCCCTCGTTGTTGCTGACCTAGCCACGTCTCCGCTGTCGCCCCCATCGCCGTTGCTGCAACCCTAAATTGAAACAATGAAGAAGAGGGGATATTTGCATGAGAAGTGGGTGACCGGGCACGGAGGGGGCTAAATGCAAAGTTGTGGCCACGCTGGACAGCCACGCAGGCAGGTCAACCCGGTCAGACGGGCTTTGGACCTACGATTTTTCACTTAAACAAGATCATGGACTTAGATATCAAATTTACAAGATTGTGGACCTAAGTGACACCATGACATAACTTTAAGGCCCGATGGTGTACTTTACTCTTATATATATATATACATATACATACACACACACACACACAGATATATATATATATAATGGCTAACTGAAATTCAACACATTGATACCAATTGTTGGAACATTTATTGCGTCGGTCTTAGGGCTGAACGATGATGAAAATTCCCAGCTGACCGGCATTTGTTTCTGACTTTCTACTGGTCGAGTCATATCGAAATGGTAATCGACCAAAACAAAAATGGAAATAGTAAAAAATATGGAAATAAAAATGGAAATGGTTTTGTTGTTGTACCGGTCGTTGCCGTATTTACCGTATTCTTGTGAAAATTACCGTTTCTTATAATATGGTAATTACCATATTTCTAAATATATCGATATTTATAAGGTATGTCTTTACTTGACCCATAATTCAGAGACTGATTAACTCTTCAATCAAATCCCTAACTTAGTGTATGGCTGAAATGGAATTAATTTATAATTTATATAGTATAAGCTTGAATTTATTTATACGTATTACATAGTTATGCAAAGTTAAATATATATTTTCATATTTTAATGTTTTCGTATTTGTTACCGGTTTTCGATCTGTACCTATAGAATCAAGGTGTTGATTTAATCTATGTGATGAACAAACTATCAAAGGTGTTCAAAGATGAGTGTTTGTTAAAAATATGGTACATAGTGTTTCCAGACAGTGAACAGAGCGTTGGCTTTGAGTGTCCGATCAGACCGGGCATGTGCTGCCAGTCAGACCAGAGATGCGTGGCCAGTCTGAACGGGTGGCCCAATGGTTTGACCGGGCAGACTCCGAGATGGAGTCGGTTTCGGGTTGTTTTCGTGGAATTTCTAGAATGTTTCGTGTTTATGACTTCTAAATGGTTTCTATTCATATGTGATACTATTGTGTGCTAATATGAGTCAAGTTGGTACGAACTTGTACTCGGATATGGAGTTTCTTTGTTGTTCATGTGCATGTGTTTCTTGAGACCATGTGAGTATAGCTAATGATGGATCGGGACTAGACTTAAGAGAAGTTGAGGTTCGGATGGTCAAGGAGATCATGTGGTATGCTCAAGTTAGAGAACAATGCACGTGGAGGTGAAGGTTTCTATATGGCACACGTGGTGTTTTGTGCATATGAAAAGAGGAGTCAAATTTGGATTGGAGTCCAAGTTTGGAAAGATTGGAGTTTGGAGTTGTATGGGGATGTTGTTTTTCTGGTTTGGTAGGTTTCCTATGTGATTAGGAGTCTTAGTTATTGTTGGATTCGTAGCTAGGGGCAGCCACGTTGTGGGTATAAATAGATGAGTGGTTGATACCAGAAGATATCGACTTTTTGGGAGAGAAAAGTAAGGATTTATTTCGAGGTTTCAATTTTAGTTTGTGAGTTGAGATAGGAGTGCTTTAGATGCACTTTGTAAACATATATTGATGCAATAAAGTTGATTTACTTTCAAAAATTTCATCAATACGTGTTTTTCTGGATCTTGATGGTTAGATCGGCTAGGATCAGACCGACGAGATATCGACAGTTAGACTGGCGACATCAATCCGGTCAAACCAGCGGCGACAGCAAACAACGACGACTAGAAGGATGGTTGGACTGGCACATCTACACTGGTCAGACCGGCGGTAAGGGCATGGTCAGACTGGAGGATTTACGCCGGTCAGACCGGATCTCCATTGATTCGAGGCTAACTTTTAATTCCGCTAAAAGTTTTGATTTTTGATGTTTCAACCATAACCCCCGCTGGTTGGCATGGTTCATGTATTCAATCCTACTATATCGACATGTTTCTGTCCATACTGTTCCGTTTCCGGTTTTTTGATATTTTTGATATCATTTTCGTTTGTGACTTTACCATTTTTGATTTCGTTTCAAAAAAGATATGGTTATGGAAATGGTTGAGGCTATTTTCCGATTATTTCCAATTGTTTTCATCCCTAGTCGGTCTTACAAACATAACAGCAGTGCATACACACAGAATCCCCTGCTGAATGCTCTTTCCTCTATGAACCAGCTTTTTAGGGGATTGAAAAGCAAAAGCTAGCACAAAATACACAGTACACTATAGTAGTTATCATTTTTTTGAAAGATCAAGACATTACTGTAATTAATTGAGAAGATGGAACTCACTCCAGGGAGACTAAACAAGTAGTAGCCGATAGATAGATAGATAGATCGAAACCTATTAATTATTCACTCTATAAACTCGTATATATGCTTTTGATATTGTTTTCGAATCTGATATGCAGATGCTGCTGGCCGCCCGGCCTCATCGTCGACGACGAACTGATCGATCGAAGAACGGAAGAAGATCACGGAGGAGTGTACTGATCATAGCTCAGTGATGCTGAGGGTTGGGACCCCCGGGGCTGAGCCTCTTGGACCCCTCGTACATCGTCTCGTCGATCTCTTCTCCATCGTCTCGCTGCTGTGGCACTACTGTTTCGACGGCCGTGCGCGACGGCGGCGGAAGTGGTTGACTGACAACGGCAGCGGCGGCGGCGACCATGTCCTGAAGCCGGCGATGGTGATGAAGAGGGCAGCGGTCGCCGGAGACGGGAGAGGACGAGGCGGTAGTGATGAGGAAGAGGAGGAGGCAGAGACACAACAGGGTTGTTAGCTTCATCTCTCCGTTACTGGTAATTAGTAAGTATTGATACTCCTGTTTATGTAGAGGTTAAGCTGGCTAGGAAGAGTAGGAAGAGAGTATTTATATAGGCTAAACGGCAGTGCTGCTTGACATGTCAACTACCAACTGGTTTCATTTTTTGAAAAAAAAAGTGTTATTATATTGCTTCATCTATCCTAATTTGGTCATCACTTAAGATTTAAAGTTTTCTCAAAATGATCATCATGTTTATTTATTTATTTGTATAAAGAGTAAATGTGTATCATGAAATGTCCTGTATACAGGTATGCAACCAATCATAATTAAATTCTATTAATTATTCAACCCACGTAAACCATCCAGTTTCAAACTCAATCAGGTTAGACATGGGAGTAATCTTAAGAGAGTATATCCCTTCAAGTTAAAACGCTTCAATTTCAATTAAAAAAAAGTTAAAACGCATCAAGGAATGGTGTCATTTAATTTCTGGTTCTATCATAACATTCCACTAATTCCCTGCGCCGCTGGATAATGGTTAAGGCCGTCTGCCCTTTTCCTTTTGACATATATCTTACCTTTGAACTATAATGAAAGTGTTCTTTTTGACATAGTGTTTGACAACGCTAAAGGTCAAAGGCCCAAAGAAAAAAAGCACGCAACTTTTCTTGTCATTTTCCCCACTTATCATGGACAGGACAAAATATCATACCAATGGGCCGGTTTGTTTTTATGGGATTTGATATTGAACACTCAGGTGCTTTTTCAGGCGAAAATTAGTTTATAGCATAAGAAGATTTGATGCGCTCTTTTAGTTATACCATCAAATTTCATGGGCACATTTTAAAAACCAAGTCAAAGTCCAATGTGGAAACCAGCCAAATCAAATCACGCCCTATAAAAATCAACCCAGGGAATATACATATTTCGGGATTAACGTAGGATTTTGGAATATTTTTAATTTTTGAAAATGATTAAAAACCCGACATCTACATCCAAAATAGATATACACAGCCAATTTAGAGTATTTTTATGGGAGCTAAATTAATGCACGTGAAAATTCTACAAAATCAATGAACAAAGCCACTCTACGACGGAAATACTTATTGCATTCCATCATCGTGCACTTGTTTAGATCGAAATTAAGGGCAATTTGCCATGATATATAGAGTTGATTGCCAGACAATCCGACATTCCGACATACCTGCCAAAACCGACGTGAAACCTAACAAATGAAATATGCCAATTATCTCGGCAGGAATCGCATGATCATGCTTACATTACAATGTTCAGTTATGTGTGCTATGCTTTATTGCAAGCACTACCCGATTCGGTATTGCAATTGCATGTCATCTTGCATTATGGCTTGTGTGTCTCATCCAAAAGAAGAGGAATATTTTGCATCACTGCCTTACTTGTCCGTTGCCCTGTTCTGGCGGCAACATTTTTTCATGGGTCACCAAAATGTTAAGAGAGATTCGCCAGTTATTAAACAAGCACCTCCTCCATTTTATCTTTTGGGTTAAGTCTGATTTACCCCTTAACTATCGTAACTATCGTCAAAGTTCAATTTAGACCATAAACTTTAATACAAGATATTTTACACCTCTAAACTTTTAAAACAGTACGAATTACCCCTCCACCAAAATAAAATAAGTAATGGTTTTAGTCCTCCGTGACATACGCATATATGTGGTTTAACAGTTGGCATCCCAATAAGCTTGGTGGGCCCCACCCGTCATCCTCTATCCCCCTTCTTCTTCCTCCCTTCCCCTCTCTCCCCTTCCCAGAACTGCAGCCAACCAGAGTTCCACTTCCATTGCCACCATCCTAGCTCAGCAAATGCTGCGCGGGAGAGGAACAATAGTTCTGGAGGCAACGTGGCTCGGGAAGCTATGTAGAGGCCGCGCAGGTGCTCAGCAAAAGTGGCGAAGCTATTGAGGCGGCATCGTGGCCGAGGAGGCTGAACGGGGTAGAATCCAAGCTCCGTCAAGGGATGCAGGCGGAGGCGGGATGGTTGATGCGGCCCATGGTGCGACAGATAAGCACAGGCTCACCGCTGCTAAAGACTCCTCACCGAGCTCCGTCAAGGCCGACGGATTTAGTGGGATCTCGCTCTCCTCCCTGACCTCCCCGCTTCTTGCTCTTCTCCCCGAGCTCATATGTTCACACTTCCATCCTCCCCGAGATCGGTAGCTGCCACGCAACTCCTCCTTGACCTCTGATGCAAAGAGGATGTGTAGTCCGATGAAGGGACGTAGAGCTCCAGGTCTACAGGACTGTTCACCGTGCATCTCCTCCTCATCCTACTCACCAGGCACAACATCTGCCATCGTCTCATTGATCTTTTGAGCTCTGCCTCTGCCTCTAGTTCCACCTCCACCTTCGGCAAGCTCCACATCTGCCACCGCTGCCTCATCGAGGTCAAGCTCTGCGTCCGCCGCTGCCGTGCCTCCTCGAGTGTAGCCGTTATTTCAGTTGTGACCCGATATGATCCAGTCTTGGCGGTTGCAACGGCTGGAGGAATAAATCCATTGAAGTTCGTTATGCATGCACGAGGTTAGCGGCAAGCTGCAGAAGATGGCGTGCGGAGACTGCATAAACTCAGGAAAAAGCGGATCGGGATGGAATGGTTCAAGCCTCGGATTCTTTTGTTTTCGTGTTGAGTATAAATAGGTGTTTTAGCTCAGTTTTGTACTTGTAACTTTTCACTTCAATTGAATCAAGAACCACCAGAAAATTGCCTCACGTTTGATTGATCTCACTCAAAGTTCTGAAACTTCTTTCTCTGCTCTGTTCTGAAATCTGCATCCGTTCTTGTTTGCTGTTGCTGCGATTTGCCGTGCCGGACGTAAACAGTTCGCACGCAAGGTGTTTGATCGAAGTCCTGGTTGTTGCTAATAAGTGGTATCAGAGCATCCAGGTTGAGGGCTGATCTGAGGCCATGGCTTTGATCCCAGCGACGGCGGATCCAGCGAGGGGAAGCTCAGGGAGTGCTTTTCTCTACCCACAACTCACGGCAACAAACTACACCAGCTGGGTGATCCGAGTTCAGGCGATGATGGAAGATCAAGGCGTCTGGGAGGCGATCGAGCCGGCGGCCGATGCGGCCGTCGATCCGAGGAAGGACAGAAAGGCTAGATCGCATCTACTCCAGTCGCTGCCGGAGGATCTCTTGATGCAGGTAGCCAAGAAGCGGACGACGAAGGAAGTTTGGGACTGCCTCAAGACGAGGTTCATCAGGGCGGATCGGGTGCGCAATGTGCGCTTGCAGACGCTCAAAGGAGAATTCACCGGCATGGTGATGGAGGCCGGAGAGACGCTGGACCAGTACGCCGGGAGGATCACTACCATGGCGGTCCGGTACTCTGCTCTCGGTGCGACGTTGAATGACGCCGCCATGGTGAAGAAGCTCTTCGACACCGTCCCGGAGAAATTCGTCAGCCTCGTCGCAGGGATCGAGCAGTTCTACAACGTCGATGACATGCCGTTCGAGGAGGCGGTGGGCCGTCTCAAGGCCTACGACGAGCGACTTCGCAAAAAGAAGGGAGCCGCCGATGGAGTCACCACTGACGGCCAAGTGCTTCTCACTCAGGCAGAGTGGGAGGCGCGATTCAAGAAGGACGGCAGCGAGTCGTCTTCACCACAGAAGAACAAGTCTCCTCGTGACCCAGGTAACCGTGCCCAGGGCGGATGCGGTCGCGGCAGAGGGCGCGGTGGAGGCGGTGGGCGTGGTAGTACGCCGCAGAACAGAGGCGCTGGTGGCTCTGGCGGCGGTGGCCGTGACAAGAGTCACATCAAGTGCTACAATTGCGAAGAATTCGGTCACTACGCCACTCAGTGCCCTCATTCCAAGAAGAAGAAGGGGGAGGCTCACTTGGCGCAAACTGACGACGCGAATCCCGCGTTGTTGCTGGCGGTGACCGAAAATGAGTCGGCGAGCCGGCTGGTCGTACACGAGGAGCGTGTGTGGCCACATTTGCTGCTTGCTGACAACGGCGCAACCACCGGGGACGTCTGGTTCCTGGACAACGGGGCAAGCAACCACATGACGGGTGATCGCACCAAGTTCAGAGACCTCGACGAATCAATCACAGGCAGTGTCAAGTTCGGCGACGCATCCACAGTAAGAATTCAGGGGAAAGGTTCTATCCTCTTCTCCTGCAAAAATAGGGACCAATGGCTGTTGCAGGACGTCTACTACATCCCTAGTCTGTGCTGCAACATGGTGAGGTTGGGCCAACTCACCGAGACGGGGCATCGAGTTGTGATGGACGAGGATGTGCTCGAGGTGTTCGACAAATGTCCTCTGCGGCTGGTTATGCGGGTGAGGTGCACCCCAAATCGTTTGTACCGCATCGAGCTCAAGCTAGCCAATGCAGTGTGTCTGTTGGCGAATATGGAGGAGCCGGCGTGGCTCTGGCATGCACGGCTCGGGCATGCCAACTTCCAGGCGTTGAAGATGCTGGCGGACAAGGGGATGGCGGGTGGCGTGCCCACAATTGTGCACCCTAACCAGCTCTGTCAAGCATGCCTTGTTGCAAAGCAGATCCGGCAGTCGATTCCCACGGTGGCGAACTACAGAGCAGAGGAGCTGCTCGAATTACTCCACATTGATTTGTGTGGACCGATCACTCCATCGACCATGGCTGGTAATCGTTATTTCGCTTTAATTGTTGATAATTTCACACGGTGGATGTGGGTGTTCGTGATCAAATCGAAGGACCAGGCACTGGATGTCTTCACCAAGTTCAAGCCACTGGCCGAGAACAAGGCCGGGCGACGCATCAAGACGCTAAGATCAGATCGCGGTGGCGAATTCCTGTCGGGTGAGTTCGCACAGCTGTGCGAGCAGGCGGGGATTCAGCGACACTTGACGGCGCCATACTCACCGCAACAGAACGGGGTGGTGGAACACCGAAATCGTTCGGTAATGGCTATGGCACGATCTCTGCTGAAGGGGATGAACGTGCCGGGCAGGCTTTGGGGGGAGGCGGTGTGCCACGCGGTGTATCTCCTCAACCGACTGCCAACGAAGACGATGGGTGATCGGACCCCGTACGAGGCATGGACGGGGCACAAGCCGCAGCTGGGACACCTACGAGTGTTCGGTTGCACAGCACACGCCAAGATCACGACGCCCAACCCGAAGAAGCTTGACGACCGGAGTGCGCCGTTTGTGTATCTCGGCGTGGAAGAAGGGAGCAAGGCGCATCGTCTGTTCGACCCGCGTCGTGGGCGAATCCATGTAAGTCATGATGTCGTTTTCGAAGAAAATGTACCTTGGAACAACTGGAGTGCAATTGTAGGGGAGCGAAACTTCACTGAGTTTACGGTGGAGGATGATGGAGCTGATCCACAACCGGCAGGAGCGCCGGTGAGCTCGGTGCCGCGATACGGGACGCCATCCCCTGGTGGGCGTCATGATCTGGAAGAAATGCCGCCTTCACCTCCGGCAAGCCCGGAAAGGGCGTCACCAACGCTGCCGTCGTCGCCCCAGCCTTCACCAACTCTGGGTACCGGCTCTGCTGAGCCAGCGGTGTCACCAGTTTCCGGCGGCGACCCTGGAAGCCATGAGGGTCCCGTCTGGTTCAGGAGTCTTGAAGACATCATGCGGGAGGCACCCCATGTGGACCAGGCGGAGGACGAACACGATGGAGACGCACTGCTCGCAGAGATGGAGGAACCATCAAACTACGGCGAGGCAGCCGGCCAGCCGGAATGGGAAAACGCCATGGCACAGGAGATGCAGGCAATTGAGAAGAACTTAACTTGGACTCTCGCCATGTTGTCGGCAGGACACCGTGCAATTGGGCTAAAGTGGGTATACAAATTGAAAAGGAACACTGCTGGTGAGGTAATCAAACACAAAGCACGATTGGTGGCAAAGGGATATGTTCAGCGTCAAGGGGTGGATTTTGATGAAGTGTTCGCGTTGGTGGCGCGGCTCGACACAGTACGTGTCATTCTTGCTATCGCAGCTGATCGGCGGTGGGAAGTGCATCACCTCGACGTCAAGTCAGCATTCCTTAACGGTGATCTCGAAGAAGAAGTATATGTAGCTCAGCCGGAGGGTTTTGTGAAGAAAGGGGGGGAACATCTGGTGCTCAGGTTGAGCAAGGCTCTGTATGGGTTACGCCAAGCCCCGCGAGCGTGGAACACGCGCCTCGACAAGTGCCTAAAAGAACTGGGATTTGATCGGTGCACACAGGAACAGGCAGTGTACACCCGAGGAAGAGGCAGTGATGGTGTAATCGTTGGTGTCTACGTTGATGATCTCATTGTCACCGGAGAAAATCCCACCGAGTTAAAGCTGCTCAAGGAACAGATGATGGGGGAGTTTGAGATGAGTGATCTCGGTCTGCTCAGATATTATCTCGGGATAGAAGTTAATCAGAGCGAAGATGGTATTACACTGAAACAATCTGTGTATGCCAAGAAATTGCTGTCTCAATTTGGGATGATGGAATGCAACTCAGTCTCAATTCCAATTGATCCGAGACCGCAACTGAGCAAGGATCCAGGCCGTCACATGGTGGATGCAACTGAATATCGGCGGATCATCGGATGTCTTTGGTACTTACTACACACTAGGCCAGATATGTCTTATGCTGTCGGAGTTGCAAGTCGCTTCATGGAAAGGCCAACCATGATGCACTTCAAGGCAGTAAAACAGATTCTGAGGTATTTGAAAGGTACGATTGATTATGGTCGTGTATCCTCCCGGTGATGGCAAGTTAGAAATCACCGGGTTTTCTGACAGCGACCTCGCCGGTGATGTTGATGATCGGCGCAGCACCGGTGGAATGGCATTCTTTCTCAACCAAAGCTTGATTACGTGGTGTTCACAGAAGCAGAAGACGGTAGCACTGTCATCGTGTGAAGCTGAGTTTATGGCTGCCACGGTGGCTGCGTGTCAGGGGCTCTGGTTGAGGGCTTTGATTGGTGAATTGGCTGGCGTGTTGACAAAATCGTCAGTGAAGCTCTTCGTCGACAACAAATCCGCAATCGCGTTGATGAAAAATCCAGTCTTTCACGGCAGGAGTAAGCATATAGACACCCGCTATCATTTCATTCGAGAGTGTGTTGATGGCGGGCAGATTGTTGTTGAGTTCGTCCGGACTGAGGAGCAGCGGGCGGATGTATTGACAAAAGGTCTGCCGGCGGCAAAGCTGGCGACGGCGCGGCACCTACTAGGTGTTCGCTCTCTCGGGTCACGACAGAATTAAGGGGGAGATTGTAGCCGTTATTTTAGTTGTGACCCGATATGATCCAGTCTTGGTGGTTGCAACGGCTGGAGGAATAAATCCATTGAAGTTCGTTATGCATGCACGAGGTTAGCGGCAAGCTGCAGAAGATGGCGTGCGGAGACTGCATAAACTCAGGAAAAAGCGGATCGGGATGGAATGGTTCAAGCCTCGGATTCTTTTGTTTTCGTGTTGAGTATAAATAGGTGTTTTAGCTCAGTTTTGTACTTGTAACTTTTCACTTCAATTGAATCAAGAACCACCAGAAAATTGCCTCACGTTTGATTGATCTCACTCAAAGTTCTGAAACTTCTTTCTCTGCTCTGTTCTGAAATCTGCATCCGTTCTTGTTTGCTGTTGCTGCGATTTGCCGTGCCGGACGTGAACAGTTTGCACGCAAGGTGTTTGATCGAAGTCCTGGTTGTTGCTAACATCGAGCACCGCCACCGTTGCAAGTTCCACTCCTCCTCGAGGGCCGCAGCCGCCGGATGGCCTCCCTGAGTGTAGTTGCCGCCGCAAGTTCCTCTCCTCCTCGAGTGTCGCTGCTCCCCGAGCGCCTCCTGCTCCTCAAGTTTTCTCTCCTCCCCAAGCGCCACCACGCGGCGCCCATGTTGCTTCCGTAGCCACGCCTTGAGCTTCGCCGCTACTGCTGCTTCGCTCCTCGAGCTCGGCGCTCTCCATCTCCTCTTGCCTCGCTCCTAGATCGAGCTAGCAAAGAGATGAGGAAAAAAATGGAGGTCAATGACAAGTGGGTTGTACCAATCTCTTACCACATCATTCGCCATATCGGAGTGCCACGTGAGACAAGTGGGGCTGAAACCACCTTAAAATAGGAGGAGGGGGATATATATTGCCCTGTTTGAATCTCCTGAAAATGAAGATAAAGATAAAGATAAAATATTTCACATAAAACGAGGTGACATTAACGTACGACTAAGTGAGTTTTAATTATTACAAACTTGAAAAATGGATTAATCTGACATTTTAGAGCAATTTTAATATTAAAAATTTTCGCACGAAATGCACCGTTTGGAAGTTTGAAAAGCGTGCCACGATAATCTTTATCTTTTATCTAAAGTTTTATGAGTTTAGAACAGAATGTGTCCGGATTAAATAATTGAATGGTGTAATTTCGCTAGATGAGCTGATACATCACACAACAAAACTCATATGCTGATCTGTGCAGCATAGAAATCTTTAGAGCATACCCAGCAAAATCCCAAAATGAAACTCAATCTATCGGTGATATGGGAACAAGGGCTCTCCATATCGTGGACGAGTGGTAGCTTGGTGCCACACCATCTGTTCCCGAGCTCCAGAGGATGGCCCCAGCTCCCCTCAAAGGTCACGCGCCACCCCGATCCTTGGGAAGAAGTTTGATTCGGAGTTAGGTGCTCGGAGCCCCAAGCAGGTCACATACCCAAGCACCCTTCAAGACAGTATCCTAGATTGCTTGAGACGGGTGGCCCCTAGTTGTTTTGTCTCGGAGCACCCGCGGTCCACTTGGTGCCATAGGAGAGTGCTTGGAGGGCCGAACTGCTCCTAGCGCATTTAATACGCTAAGGTGAGGCACAACGTCATGCCTCGCTTATCTCATGTTGCCCTCTTTAAGGGCAGCGTGATAGATATCTACCCCCTAAAGCATGCGGCACATGGGATTTCGATACCTACCAATTTACTTTCTGCATTCAATTATCAGATTTGTTTTCATGCGGAATATTGTCTGATTGACCTTTTGGTCGATCTTTGCCTGCATAGCTTGAAGTGCTTTATACATGTTTGTGGGTTTCTCGTTCAGATTTAGTTCATCTAGGTATGTCTGGGTGTCATTCTCTTTGATCAAGAGTTAAATATTACTATAAGTCGTAGATCTGGTGCCTAGGTCTTGTAATAGGGAGAAAGGCATATTAGGGAAATAGAGGACGTAATCGAAGTAAGAAAATAACATCATGTCAACGACTCATACCCATAGAAAGTCACTAGCAGATGGATTAGAAGATTAATTAGAGGATTTAATTTCTACTAGTCACACCAACAAGAATATATGTAAAAGAGGAAAGAGCGAACTCTAATGGATAAATATGATAAATACATATAATTAGAGATAGCAGTTCATCCTTTCGGATAAATACGATACCCCAGCATACTCCAAAGTGAAGTGATGTTTGCAAAACCATATTTGTGAGGGCATAAGCAACACCAATAGTAGTGCATCACATGACTAATCGTATATACTAATCTATCACTTTTATTTTGAAACAACTGAACATATTTCCTATACATTAATCATATTTCATTTTCCACACGCACATTTCCTGTACTGCTAAACGATATATTTTGTGAAAAAGTTTCTATAGAAAAGTTGCTTTAAAAATCATATTAATCTATTTTCAAGTTTGAAATAATTAATACTCAATTAATCATGCTCTAATGGCTCACCTCGTTTCGCGTATCTTCTAAATCTTCTTGTTTCCCCTCCTCTCAAACACAACCTTAGCCATTGGATCAACAAAGCAAACAACTCATATATTGGTGTACCTTGAAAAGGTCCGAGCGTACATCTGTCATTGTTCAATTTTTGGTGGCCAAGTACACATATGCAGCAACATTTTCATTGGAGATTTAGTTAGGTGCAGTTAACGATGGATTTATCACCGACCTACTTTTGTTTTAAGTAAACCTTCGGTGTTTCCATCATGTGTTCACTCCATGGCATTTAAATGTCGTCTACGGAATCAACATGACATGTTGTTTCTTGTTTATAGGAAATTATATGAACATAGCCACATCCACTACAGTCCATAATGGAATATTCATGGCATGAAGTAGGAAAATTAAGAAAGTTGTAACATTTATTTAGTACTAATATAAAACAGAATCACCACCAAGTGTCATACTTGTGGTGTTTTATTTTACTATACACCGATACTAGTTCTCAATTACATTACTCTGAAGTCTCGCTTTCGGACTCATTTGAGAATCCTGGGTAGTATTGTTGTTGAAATCTACGAGTGAAGGCACCATGCTCTTCTCCCCTGTTGTTCTTGAGGCTTTGGGCTTGCTCCCTTGAGATGCGATATGCATTAGCGACCACATCAACTGGCAAGGCACGGAATACTGAGTTTTTCCCTGCAAGGTGGCTGACGAAGGCGTTAGCGTTTGTCTTGATTGCAATATATTGGCATCCTTCACGCTCTGCTTTCTTCAAGACAGCATAATGTTGTGGAATGATCAATAGTTGTCCTGGGCGAAGGACACCATCGAACACAGTCTTTCCAAAGTTAATAACGACTTGAACTCTAGACCGTCCTTGAATCATATAGACCAAACTATGAGCATTAACGTTCCAAAATGGTGAGAGAATAGCATTCTGTAGAAAGGAGTAGAGAATAATGTTATATAAGCAACAAATCAAAGATCTTTCAAAAAAATGAAGAGAAGAAAATAGTGCTATAATAAATACCTGGTATAGGTTTACTCTGGTAGCACTCATTTGGATGAGGTTAAGGATGGGGAACTTCTGACTATTCACACTTGTTATCCTTCCAGCACGTGGGTTGTATGAATCAGCACGACTAGGATTTTCAATGTTTACTCTTGCCTTGATTGTGCAGAAGTTCTCCTCCAATCCATTCCATCGGGAAGATGTTTGTTGTCGTTCACTATACTGAACTTCTTGGTATTGAGATTGTGCTTGTGCTTGTTCTTGTTGTTGTGTCAAAGTCGGTTTCAACAATTGAAGGCCATTCTTCACATGTACAATCTCTCCTCTTTGATCATTTTGGCTCTGTAGCCTCTTTGCTGCTAATGTGTTGATGCCTAAAGCCTCACTTAGTATCTCAACACTGAATCCGTTGAATATGTTTTGCCCAGAGTGTTGCTCAATTGAGCTACCATATACTTGTTGAACCCTATTGTTGTTGCCGGCTAATAAGAACTCCTGAAATTTTTATCAATGAAAAATTTAATGTTTTACAATATGAATTATGCTGTGAGAACATATGAAAAACCTAAAACAATCACAATTTCGATGGAAATATTTGTTAAAAAAATTACCTTTTGCCTTGGTTCAAGCTGATTAGCACTATTGTTTATGTCGTAAACATATACGGCAACAACAGGTGCATCACCGTCATTGTAGAACCAATGTGCAACACCAGCTGGGAGTGCAACAACATCTCCTTGCCTAAATTGATGAATCTTTTGGTGCTCGTCCCTAAACTTTTGGCTCTGACTTTGGCCTTGAGATGAAAATTGTTGGAATTGTTGCTAGTAAGTCGCAGGGCAACCAGGGAAGGTTAAACCCATAGAACCTCTCCCTAAAAATTATAATGTTCACATAAGGTGCATACAACATGAAAAAATATATATCCTTTTGACCATGAAGATCATAACTACTAGTTGCATCGATAGAGTTCTCTATTATATTTATTATTATACAAACCTTGGATGATGTAGACCATGCCAGGAGTATTTGTGTATCGAGGTACCAAAAGGCCTTGAGGCTGAATGACACGTCGGATGACAAAAGTACCCGTGCACTGGAATAATTCATTCTTCTCATCAAAGTACTCAGTCACCCCAGCTTCTGACCTCACTTTCCGAAGTGGCTCAAATGCTTGCAGTCTATCAAGCCTACACTCCCTAAAACTTCCTTGCCGAGGACTATGCCATGGGTTTGTGCTGGGATTAAATAGTTGGGCCATAGAACCATGGCATAATAGAAGAACACAAAAGTATATACAAAACCGAGAGAAAACGAAAGTCGCCATAGCTATTTGTAGTTGCTAATGGAAACTTAAGCTAATTGATGTGAGTTCAAAGACAGATCAAGCTAGTTTATATAGCAATGAAAAAGCATATTGGGATACGTGGTGATAGAGTTTATTGCATGTGCAGACAATATCTGACTTGTTGTGTTAAAACAGTACAAAAGGAAAGGCAACTTTGCACGATTGAACTATACATTTCATGACTCAACCATGACACACTTATGGTGCTTTTGGAGTAATACAAATGGAGTTTGTTAAGAAATGTCTATCCATAGTCTTAATATGTATCTTTTGCTTTGTGATTATATTTGTTTTTGCACCATAAAGCTCTTATGCTTGAGAAGATGAGTCTAACTTTAAGAAAACAACTTGTAAGCATGTTGTTATTTTTGCGTGGCAAGCTATATTTGATAAGTTAGTTGTTCCTTCAAATTAACAAATTTGTATGTTTGTTGTCATATTTACTTGATACACTACAATTGATAGTAACTTGTATTTTTGAAAATGTTGCTGCATATGTGTACTTGGCCACCAAAAATTGAACAATGGCGGATGTACGGTCCTTTTCAAGGTACACCAAAATATGAGTTGTTTGCTTTGTTGATCCAATGGCTAAGGTTGTGTTTGAGAGGAGGGAAAACAAGAAGATTAAAAAAATACGCAAAATAAGATGAGCCATTAGAGCATGATTAATTATTTCAATTTCAATAGATTAATATGATTTTTTAAAGCAAACTTTTCTATTGAAACTTTTTCATAAAACGTATCGTTTAGCACTTCAAAAAATATGCGCGTGGAAAATAAAATATGGTTAATGTATAGGAAATATGTTCAGTTGTTTCAAAATAAAAGTGACAGATTAGTATATACGATTAAGTCATGTTATGCATTAGTATTGGTATTGCTTATGCCTTCATTAGTATGGTTTTGCAAACATCACTTCACCCCAGCATGCTGGGTATCGTATTTATCTGAAAGGATGAACTGCTACCTCTAATTATATGTATTTTTTGTATTTATTCATTGGAGTTCTTTCCTGACATATATTTTTTTGGTGTGACTAGTAGGAATTAAATTCTTCAATTAATCTTCTAATCCATCTACTAGTGACTTTATGTGAGTATGAGTCAGTTAACATAATATTATTTTCTTGCTTCAACTAAACCAATAGTGTCAGCTCTGTCAGTTATTTGGTTCATTTGAGACTGTGTTTGTTTGGATGGGTTGGAAACTCATTTCCTTTGCACGGAAAACGGAGCAACTTATTAGCACAAAATTAGTTAAGTATTTACTATTTTTTAAAAAAAGTAGATTAATATGATTTTTTAAAGCAACTTTCATATAAAAATATTTTGTAAAAAATACACCGTTTAGCAGTTTGAAATACGTGCGCACGGAACACAAGGAGGTGGAGTTGGACACACAGCTAGCCAAACACACCCCCTTGGACATCTTACTCTGAGGAAAGCTCACTGGTAAGGTCTGTTTGCAAATCTAATCTTTTCATGAATATCTGTTTCGTCTTTCCAGTATCTTTTTCTAACTCATGTCAACCAATATATTTTGATTTTTGAGCCCCTCGTTTCTCTTCACCCCACCTGAATTTACGATGATGCTGATGAATGACGAGTGCTATATGCAGCCAAGCAACTTTCACATAGCAAAATACTCTATTCAATTACAACTAATTATTCTTTTAATGATAGATGATGTATCCATCGACAATAAAACAACCGTGATGACTTCGTCAATCTCAAGATATGCCGGTTCAGTCTTTCGAAGATACTTATAGGGATAGAATGTGCGTGTGTGTTCATAGGGATGATTGTGCGCGTATCGTGGATGTCTGCGTTTATACTATGTTTCTAAAAAATACTCTCTCCATTTTAAAATATATGACATCATTGATTTTTCATATAAGATTTGATCATTCGTCTTATTTAAAAAAATATATAAATATAATTTATTTTGTTGCGACTTATTTTATTATCACATAAAAAGAGATAGGAACTCACAGCTGATCCTAATCCGGAGATGCACTTGGACTCAGAGTGATCCGATGGATGGAAGAGGTATCTGGCATTCGACACAGGATTCCACCGAACAGATGGCATGCAAGATGAGGTCACCATGGTGCGACGGCCCCATAACAGGAAATATGTCTCGATTCTTTTTCACCACCACAGTGATGGTTTGCTGCCATCGCTGTCATCGAATATCAGTGTTTTTTTGTTCGTTTTGTCGAGGGTGGTCCGTTCTTTCTCTCTCCTCGCGATTCATTTTTGTAGTCCAGTAGAGATGGGCTAAAAATGTACTCGCCCCCTTCCATAATAATTGGTACTAAACATTGTATACTTTGATCACTCATCTATTTATAAATACTAATATCATTAAAGCAGGGTACGTCTTAAATATAAACTTTGTTATTATTTGGTCTAACAATTTAAGAGAAATTACTGGTCCAAGTTTAAATGAGAAAATTAAAATTACCAGTTACTGGCAAAATGCTCGTACGTTACATCGGAAAATATTGCACAGTCACCAACTCGTGTTTTTGGGACAAAATTCGGAAGCATGGCAGACGAGATTGATGGTTGCAGTTGTATATCTTACATTTGTCACAAATTGAAAGAGCACATAGTTGTAACCAAGTGAGCATTTAGAAATATACTGAATTTGCTGCCACCCATTCGATGTGAATTTAGCATAATCTTCAAATGAACAGATAGCTAATGCATTTTCATAATCTGAACACAAATGAAGTTGAACTTGCATATTTGATGGGGACTGACATTCTATTAAGAGCACAATATAAAAAAGGAACATAGGTTAATTCGAAGGCAACTCTGACTAATGACTTTTGATTAATTAGTAGCAGTTACAATCAATCAAGCATAAAAAGATTAAAGTCAGACCGGAGTGTAGATGGCAAACAAATTGTCAAATTTACAGTCACTGTGGACAAATAACTTTCCAACTTATAAAGGAAAATGAAATCCAACATGCTATACTGATGAAAAAAGACTAAAATACAAGCTTCAATTCACAGAGAACCCAGTAGATCATAATAAGGAGACCCAATCATATTGCAACTCTTTTATGCCCCTTGTTTTTTTTTGCAAATCATTTATCAGGTGAAAAGTGGAACACCTGGGTGATCCAAAAATACCAGTGAAGTAGAAATCCCCTTTGGCTCTCATCCGTTTGGAAGAACTGAACCATACTAGCACAGATGAGAGGCTCTGTTAGCCAATAGCTCGATTATTCCCATGGTCCCCAATATTTGTGACAAAATGAACTGACCCAAGCCTAAATAACCAGATTACACGAGCACACGAGAAAACAAATCACAAAATTCTTTACCAACTGAATCACCGAGGTGTTCTGCAACCGCTATGAGCAAGTTGAATTCCTCGTCGCTTCGTGCAGATCGAGGACACCTCCGGGCGGCAGTGATGGCTCAGATCGAGGACTGCTCGCCCTGCTGGCGATTGTGTAGGATGCTGGACGCATGGCGTTGGCAGTCACATGTGGCTATGGCCACGGCCACGCTTGAGGAGGGGGGGGGGGGGGGGGGGGGTCGGAGAGGTTGTGGTGTCGGACGAGCAATGGAGAGCAGAATAAGGATACAAACGGATCGACTCGCGAACTCATTTATAATACAAATAAGTAGGTAACCCGTCTTTCGAGATCTTTGATGTTGGGAGAGATAGTGGCATCGTGGCGACGTCGAAGAACCATCGGGATAGTGTGGACTCGTGAAGGTGATGGAGTTAGGGGAGGCGGTGGTGATGAAAGAGCATGTGCCTGAGAAGATCAAGGGCCACCCGAGCTTGCTGACTTTAGGGAGGCAGCCTACCAGCAACTTCAGTGTTGGCGTCGAAGGAGGGTGGAAATGGTATCGTGGGTTTGGGGGGTCGATGGGAAGGACAGTACTGCCAGCATTCGAGAGGAGGACAGGTGCGACGGTGGTGACGCGAAAGGGCACGAAGGGACGATAACGGGGCTAGGGTAAGGTGGGTGAGAAAGTCCACACCTTTTCATGAAAACCCTCCGAGTTATAGGTTTTTCAGCGCATGACAAAAATCAAAAATTTGTCTTGTACACATGGTATTCTAAAACATAATGGGGGTGGGTTATCGATAAAAATTGAACGGGCTATTAGGCATGCAAGGCTGTTTTAGTGGTTTAGGCATAAGACGAATGTTTTTTTGAAAAGAAGACAGTGACAAACAACATTTTAGCACGGATCTGGACCATGGATTGTGAATGGAACGGCTTGTGTTAGGTTGACAGACACGTGACTAACGAAAAGTTCCTAATTTTTTAAAGTGTCTAAAAAATCGCGTACTTATACATCAACATCATATCAAAATAAAAAATAAGGTGATATACCAAAATTTTGAGCAGAAATATCTTTACTTTTCTATAATAGTAGAAAAGAGATAGAGATTAAGAAAGGTTGGGGTTTTTTTGTCAGGATTTAAGTGGGGGCGTGGATTTGGGCCCTGTGGGCTATGGCGTTCTCTTTTAGCGTTCTTAGCTCTATTTTAGGCTAGAAATCCTGTCTCGGTCGGATCAAGACAAGCCCATGAGCTTTTGGAGGAAAGCATTAGTGGTGCCCACAAATATTACGCATATGTAAGTAGGTTTTCAACAAAATTTTAATAAAGCCAAAGATGTGTCGCTTGGTTTTCTCTTAAGACATGTGTTAGAAGACGTATTTGTAAATATGTAAGTCTGATGTTACGTGTGTAGTGATGCATGTACGTGTTCGTCTGCTGTCTAATTAAAAAAAAAAAAAGGCAAGCCCGTGAGTCGACTTCCCTCAACAGAGTCTCCATTCTCCACTTCCCACCAGTCTCCGGTGATGGCGCACCCGCTGGAAGACGACGACCTCCTCGCCGAGATACTCCTCCGCCTCCCGCCGCGGCCGTCCTCCCTCCCGCGCGCCGCCGCCGTCTGCAGCCGCTGGCGCCGCCTCGTCACCGCCGACCGCGACCTTCCTCCGCCGCTTCCGCGCCCGCCACCGCCGCGACGCGCCCCTCCTCGGCTTCTTCCACAACCACAGGGTGAACCTCTCCTTCGTCTCCACCATGGATCCCCCTGACTGTATCCCCGCCGACCGCGCGCTTCTCGCTGCGGTTCGACGGGGATGACGACTTCTCGTGCAGGATAGGATTCTCGGCTGCCGTGACGGCCTCGTCGTCGTCGTCAACCCGTTGCCGCGGCGGTGCTGCTTCCTGGTGTGGGACCCCGTCTCCGGCGACCAGCGCCGCGTACCCTTCCCGCCGGAGTGCGACCAGAGCCAGACCAAGGTGCGTAACGGATCGGTGTTTCGCCGTAGCGCTCCCGACGGCGACGCCCGCGGCGGCGGCGGATTCCGCTTTCAGATCGTTCTCGTGGGCATCCGTCGTCAATACGAAGCCGTCGGTTGCGTTTACTCGTCGGAGACCGGCAGATGGGGCGATCTCATCGCAACACCCCCTCCCCACGGTTCGACTAGGATTGCGCTGGGCGTCGCTGGTGTTCTGATTGGGCATTCCCTCTACTGGTTGCTTTTGGGGATTCCGGGTGGAATCCTTGAGTTCGATCTGATTTCTGAACGAGCAGAGGCTAGCTGTGATTGATGTGCCAAGGGCTGTGAGTGTCATTGGATATCTACGCTTTTGTGTCGTGCCGGCAGAGGATGGCGACCTTGGCTTCGTCTTCATGTCGGATTTGGGCGCACAGTTTTTGGAAGAGGAAGAATGGTTGGGATGATGTTTTTGGAAGATGGGTGCTGGAGAAAATAATTCAACTGGGGAAGCTTCTATCCTTGAGTCCAACAGAGCGCAAGGGCCCCCCAGTCTTAATGGGGTTTTCTGAGGAATATAATGTGATTTTCCTAAAGACAACTAATGGTCTCTTCATGGTCCATCTTGAGTCTATGGAGTTCAAGGGAATTTTGAAAGACTGTGCTGCCCTTTTCATTTATCCATTTGCAAGTGTTTACACTGCAGGTAATGGCATGATTTATATTTCGTAGTTGGTTGATGTTTGCCTTTCATATCCCTGAGTACTAGAGTAACAATTCGGACATCTAATTATTTTGTCGATGTATGCATGAATATCCTCGATTGCTAAAGTAGCAATGTAAACTACGGTAGTATCACTCTTGTTTTGCTGCTTGATGAACTCTTCAATATATTTCGATGTTTATTTTTGTTATTGTTGTTGCTTTAGCAGTTGAAGTATGTATACAGATTGAAATATGAGTACATCATTTCCTTTTGGTACTGATTTGAAATGAGTACAACATTTCCTTTTGATACTGATAGAACTTAATTTTTCTGTTCTTTATGAAAAGACAAGTTCAAGCCAACCAAAATGCAAATGTGTAGCTCAAGTGGCCCATTTTAATGCTTAAATAGTGCCATTTCACTAAATACCTTTATCTCTACTGATCTTGTTAATAATCTGAATTAACACCCTTGTTTGGTCTTTTATGAAACAACAGTGCGTTATATCATTGGCAAAAAAGTCATGCTGCAAGTTGTGAGTCCAACTGCACGAGATAGTAGATAAATAAATAAACTAAGTTCCTTTTTCATTTTCAAACTAAATCTCATTCTCATAGCTGCCCCCTAATATTTAATTGTTTTCTCCTTGAATCTCAGTTTTTCTTTTACCTTTTATGTTCGTAGGCATGAGCATTTGTGATGGACATGATGAAGATGAACAGTTGCATGATACATAAAGTATGTTAGATATGATATTGTGATGTATTGGTTGATCTGTTACTATAGTCTTATCTTCTGAGTGTAACTTGACATCCACTTCTGAGCGTAACTTGACATCCAAACTGTTCTTAAAAAAATGTCTGGCCCTTTTCTACCATTTGTAAAGTACCAAATTCCAAGGAAGGAACCCCCAAACCCTTGGCTTGGATTTTGCTCAACTTCCATCATGCTTGTATTGTTAGATGTATGGCCTGTTGTGATTCGTAAGTAATAATCGATATACCTTCCATTCTTAATTGCTTGTCACTCTCCAGCTATGTTAGTTTATAATCCCCTTAACCCCACATTATCCATTGCACATCTTCTGTTTCGTCCTTATCAAATAAATCCTCTATACCCCAGCTGTGGCTAGGTTGGGCCATGGGCTAGTTGTCAGGGGTGTATCTGTCACATTAATTTTTTTAATGTAGAAACTGGTTTTTCTTGTTAACTATCTGCTACTCCATTGTGCAAATATTCATGAGTGGAGGGAGTGACAATACCTGAACATGACTTCAAATTTCAAACACAGCTTTATTTGAACAAGCTTGTGGCTACGCCATTTTACATTTCTTTTTTTTGTATTTATTATTATACGTAGACCACCTAGCTAGCAAAGTACCAACTGGTGTAGTACTCGAAGATAATGCCTCTTTAATCATATGCTACTACCGATGTTAGCAGTTGTAATTACTGTAATTTTTGTGAATTTATTCTATTGTTTTCAGCAGTTTCCTTGAATATTTCTGCAGCATATTTTTCTCTTGTCAGTTACATCTGTGACTGATCATTAGCCTCTGCTACTCTGGTATAGTTTTCCTGGTCCAAAAAATATGCTGTGACAGTCTACTTGAGGTTAATTAGTTTCTTTTTTTTTTATCGCAGACGGATGCTTAAGAGTAGATATTTCCCACATGATCAAAATGACACAGCTAGGCTCATCGTTGTAAAATATTTCCATCATGAATTACTGTTGTAATTCTTGCTGACATTATGATAAAAAAGAGTGATCAAAGTTTTGTTTTGGTATTGCACAATGCCAAAGAAATGAACTTAGGATGGACAGAAGTAACTATGAATTGGTGAATAGAGAAATGTTTTGAAATGATGAATCTGAATAGAGTAGACAGTTACTCCTAGTTTGAAATAGAGGTTGTACTGAGATGTTGAAGTACACATTAGGAAAATTGAGTGCATGAGCCTAATCTCCTATAGACGACTCTTTCCTTGAGACTTGTATTTTGTTTTGATCGATTCCAGCTTGTTAACAAGTGGCTAGTTCTACCATGAAACACAAAGTATATTACAGGTGAGTTATGTTCTGGTTGAGGAGATGCGCAAATGGCTGGTGTAGGTTCTTCCATATTGCTTATGATATGGTGTATACGGCATTTGTCCCTCCATTTAGCATGCACTGGTCAGCAGCGAGGTGACCAGTAGAAACTGATAGAATTAAATGGGCTAAGCCCAATTTAATCTTAGTAAATTCCATGAGTCCACAATTAATGTTAAAAGATTAATACCACCATGGAAATTAACGAGAAGGGACCTGAAATCATGTTTTTAGATGCTATTGTTTCTGTTAGCATTTTCATGTTTACCATCATGCAAGAATCATTATCTATTGCGTATGTCATGTTTATTTTGTTATATTTTTGAATTAAAATATGCTGAATTATGACTAGATTTTCAAATGGAACAATTATCCTTGGCTCTCATATGGTTGTATTCTGAGATTCAGAGGCAAGCTCAGTGTTAACAGTTTGATGGTCTCGTTATTATCTGTACGCATTCTAATATTTCTTGCACATTTATTGCGTCTTTCCAGTATGGTTCTCATGCAATCTCCGTTTCATTTTCCCAAAATTTGAATTTTCCGTGCTGTTGTTTTTGTCCTGAATAGTGAACCTAGTATCGAATCCTGATCGAATAGACCATGCCGGCGATAGTACCTCAAATTTCTTGCATCGCCACTTCACCAGTCCTTTTGTTTTTTCCATTTCCTTGCAGGAGTACTTCCAGGACTAATGCATTATGATACTGTTATAATGTATTATGATACTGTTATTAAGGTTCACCTTTCCGTTGGAATCTGAAATTAATCGTAGGCACTATTGGTACAACGATTTTTGTGAAAACCAAGGGAAATTTGATAAAATTTGAACAGATTTCAAAAACGAAAATTTAAATTCAAATGCTCTAGTTCTATAGTGTATATCGAAAATTGATCGGTTTCAACTTGTTTTTGATCGAAAAGGTCAAAATTCTGATCACTCGATGCCTACAACTTGCATTGTATTAATTTACTTCAGTACTAACTAATTGCTTCAGTACTAGTATACTGCTACCTCCGTTTCATGTTATAAAAGTTGTTTGTTAAACTTTTATAGGTTTGATCAAATTTATAAAAAAATAAAATAATATTTTTAACACAAAACAAACAAACTATTAAAATATATTCAATATTAGATGTAATGAAACAAATTTATTACTATAAGTGTTGCTATATCTTTTTATAAATTTGATCAAATTTAATCTAAATGATTTATAATATAATATGAAACGGATGAAGTAACTAATTAATCACTCGATCGTTAGCTACAACTTGCATTGTATTAGGCCCTCTCCAATATGAGCAAATCATGTGTTGTCAGCAGGCTTTGGCCTTGGGCCGTAGCCCTTACGCCGTAGCCTAGCTATGTGCTTGCCGCATGGATGTGCATGCAACAGTTAAAAACAAATTAACAACAGTCTTGGATTTATTAATGGGGCTACTTTCAGTGCTAGCCCTACTGCTTTTTGTTCAGTGCTAGTCTGTGTACTGCAGCCGAGGAGCCGATTAGCATCCTGCGTGTTGCGGTCCTAAATGATATATATCCAAATTTCATGCATGACGGTAGACATGTTCATTTCAATTTCTAATTAGTTTAATACATTTTGTTAGTTTTAATTTAGCTCTAATGAAATTAACAGCATTTATTCTTTTTACTTGAGTTAACAATAATTATTGATCTAGCTGGTAACCGTTTGGCTGAATTTAACTAAGATATGTAATTCATTTTCTGCGTCTATTTGTAAAACTATGCAGGATTACAAATCACCCCAGTTCTGCAGAAGTCGGCTTCAGAAGTTCGGTAACAATCTTGTATCTTTCCGATTTTGTATATTTTGATGAATATATTGATGTTCGATATTTGCCGATTTACTTTCTGCATTTAATTATCCAATTTGTTTCATGCGGAAATATTGTCTGATCGACCTTTTAGTCGATCGTCATCTACTTAGCTTGAAGTGCTTCATATATGTTGGTGGTTTCTTGTTCAGACTTAGTTCATCTATCTAAATTTGGATGTTCTCTGATCAAGAGCTAACTATTAGTATAAGTCGTTGATGTGGTGCCTAGGTCTTGTATTAGGAGGAAAGACATGTTAAGGAAAATGGAGGACGTAGTCGATCAAGTGGTGACAGGCCCATTCGTCCTTCAAAGATGGCCAAGCTATTTTGATGTGCATTGGCAGAAAGGTGTTCATCCTTTGCGGTGAATTACTCTTGCACTCGAAGTAATTAGTTGTATAAATAGCCTTTGCTTTGCGAAGACTATCTTTAGCTTTTGATCGATAGCTCTCTATGGGTTCTTGAACTAGATAGGTGTAGTCCTTTTTATCTGAGTTCATAATTCCTTTATCTTTATCGGCTAACCCCCGTGTTTGGTTAGTAGATTATCTTCCTTAGTTACGCAAGGTAGTTAGACGGTATATTTTAACCAGCAGTGCATCCTTTGGGATAAATATGATACCCCGTCATACTCCGAGGTGAAGTGCTACATCGGTAATCGGTAATTTTTTGTGCTTGCGAAACCTTATTCGTGAGGGCATAAGAAATACCAACACTGGTGCATCACATGACTTTAGTCCTACACATTACTTGTCATTTTTGTTTTGAAACAACCAAACATGTTTCCTTTGAATGGATATTAATACAACTACTTTTAAGAATTAATTGGGTCCATCTTAATCTATGCAAATGATGGTAAATAATCATGTGCAAAGACAAAATAACCTTAAGGTTTGTCATAGCCATTGGATCAACAGAGCAACCAACTCATATATAAGTGTACCTTAAAAAGATTCAAGCGTACAACTTCATCCAGCATTTTTCAAATTTTAGGGGCAAAGTACACATATGCAGCAACATTTTATGTGGAGATTTACTTAGGTGAGGTTAATGGATGTATTTATCATTGGCCTACTTGTTTCTGAAGTGTTTATCAAGTATTTTTGTATATCCCTCTCAATCACTGCTAGTACATTCAAAATTTAATCTTCAGTGTTGCCATGATGTGTTCACTCCGTGGCATTCAAATGCCGTCTAAGGAATCAACATGGTATGTTATTTGTTTCCTCGTATATAGGATATATTATGTGAATATAGCCACATCCACTACAATCCATAATGGAATACGCATGGCATGACAATCGAAAAAATACCATGGCATGAAGTAGGCAAATTAAGAAATATGTCACCTTTATTTAGTGCTTATATAGAATAGAATCACCACCAAGATTCATACTTGTGGTGTTTTATTTTGCTATACGCCGATACTAGTTCTCAGTACATTACTCTGAAGTCTCACTTTCGGACTCATTTGAGAATCCTGGGTAGTATTGTTGTTGAAATCTAGGAGTGAAGGCACCATGCTCTTCGCCCCTGTTGTTCTTGATGCTTCGAGCTTGCTCCCTTGAGATGCGATACGCATTAGCGACCACATCAACTGGCAAGGCGCGGAATACTGAGTTTTTCCCTGCAAGGTGGCTGACGAAGGCATTAGCATTTGTCTTGATTGCAATATATTGGCATCCTTCACGCTCCGCTTTCTTCAAGACAACATAATGTTGTGGAATGATCAATAGTTGTCCAGGGCGAAGGACACCATCGAACACAGTCTTTCCAAAGTTACTAACGACTTGAACTCGGGATCGACCTTGAATCATATAGACCAAACTATGAGCATTGACGTTCCAGAACGGTGAGAGAATAGCATTCTGTAGAAAGGAGTACACATAATGTCATACAAGCCGTAAATCAAAGATTTTTCACAAAAAATAAAGTGAAGAAAATGATGCTATAATAAATACCTGGTATAGGTTCACTCTGGTAGCACTCATTTGGATGAGGTTAAGGATGGGGAACTTCTGACTATTGACACTTGAAATCCTTCCAGCACGTGGATTATATGAATCAGCACGACTAGGATTTTCAATGTTTACTCTTGCCTTGATTGTGCAGAAGTTCTCCTCCAATCCATTCCATCGGGAAGATGTTTGTTGTTGTTCACTATATTGAACTTCTTGGTATTGAGCTTGTGCTTGTGTTTGTTCTTGTCGTTGTGTCAAGGTCGGTTTCAATAATTGAAGGCCATTCTTCACATGTATGATCTCTCCTCTTTGATCATTTTGGCTCTGCAGCCTCTTTGCTGCTACTGTGTTGATGCTTAAAGCCTCACTTAGTAGCTCAACACCGAACCCATTGAATATGTTTCGCCCAGAGTGTTGCTCAATTGAGCTGACATATACTTGTTGAACCCTATTGTTGTTACCGGCTAATAGGAACTCCTGAAATTTTTATCAATGAAAAACTTAATGTTTTAAATATGACTTATAATGTGAGAACATATTAAAAACATAAAACAACCACAACTTCGATGGAAATATTTGTTAAAAAGTTACCTTTTGCCTTGGTTCAAGCTGATTAGCACTGTTGTTTATGTCATAAACATATACGGCAACAACAGGTGCATCACCGTCGTTGTAGAACCAATGTGCAACACCAGCTGGGAGTGCAACAACATCTCCTTGCCTAAATTGATGAATCTTTTGGTGCTCATCCCTAAACTTTTGGCTCTGGCTTTGGCCTTGAGATGAAAATTGTTGGAATTGTTGCTGATAAGTCGCTGGGCAACCAGGGAAGGTTAAACCCATAGAACCTCTCCCTGAAAATTATAATGTTCACATCGGGTGCATGAAACATGAAAATATATTCTTTTGACCATGGAGATCATAACTCCTAGTTGCATTGATGGAGTTTTCTATTATATTTATTATATATTATACAAACCTTGAATGATGTAGACCATGCCAGGAGTATTGCTGTATCGAGGTACCAGAAGGCCTTGAGGTTGAATGACACGTCGGATGACAAAAGTACCCGTGCATTGGAATAATTCATTTTTCTCATCGAAATACTCAGTCACCCCAGCTTCTGACCTCACTTTTCGAAGTGGCTCAAATGCTTGTAGTCTATCAAATCTACACTCCCTAAAACTTCCTTGCCGAGGACTATGCCATGGGTTTGTGCTTGGATTAAATAGTTGGGCTATAGAACCCTGGCATAATAGCATAACACAAAAGTATATAGAAAACCGAGAGAAAATGGTAGTTGCCATAGCTATTTGCAGTTGCTAATGGAAACTTAAGCTAATTGATGTGAGTTCAAAGACCGATCAAGCTAATTTATATAGCAAAGAAAAGGCAACTTGGGATACACGGTGATAGAGTTTGTTGCAAGTATAGACAATATGTGACTTGTGTTAAACAGTACATAAGAAAAAGGCAATTTTGCAAGATTGAACTATGCATATCATGACTCAGCCATGACACATTTCTTGTGCTTTTGGAGCAATACAAATGGAGTTTGTTAAGAAATGTCTATCCACACTCTTAGTATGTGTCTTTGCCTTGTGATTATATTTTTTTTGCACCATAAAGTTCTTATACTTGATAAGATGAGTGTATCTTTATGATGATAAAATTGGAAGTATGTTGTCATTTTGGCATGGCCAACTATCCTTGATAAGTTTGGCGTTTCTTCAAAACAATAAATTAATTTGTAGGTTTGTTGTCATCTTTACCTGGCACACTACAATTGACAAGTAACCTGTATTTTTTATTGAGATACTTGTAACTATGTTGTCATGTAAAATAAACCAGTCAATGAAACATATTCGGTAAGGAAATTTTCCGTTTAATAAGCCTTTTTGCAGTTTACTGACTATCCAACTTGCATATCAAATCCTTCTTAAAACTATTTTGAAACAATTCATTTGGATATTTTTACACATCTGGCCATAACTTTCAAATTTGTTGTGTCAATCTATTGCAATTTGCTCTTTAAAATTCTTATATAAACATAACCCTTCACCATAAGACAAACTTAATCCTTAACTAGAATTAATGATTTAAAGACTCTTGATGAAATAATCACATTATCGTAAGTCCATTATTATGACCTCCTTATTTACATATTTGGTTTGGATTCTTTTGTTGTGTATATTAAAAATTGATCGGTTTCATTGAGGTTTTCAATCAAAAAGATCAAAATTGTGATCGAGAAAATGTTTGTGAACTGATTGGAATTCAGATTGGTTTAAGCTTGCTACTAGGTATCCATTACTCATACTTTGAGTATTGTTCATACCTAGACTATTGGTAGGATATGGTAAAGATAGATTATGAGTGAAGTGCATAGGCGATATCTAAACTTGTGCGGGTATGTCATCTAGCTTCCTAAATTCTTAAAATGTATTTTCAATGCGATCCACATGTTAACCACATAGAATAAAACAAAAACGTCTTTTCCATTCTTAGAAGAGAGGAGAAGATAAATTTTTTTAAAAAATATTTTTAGTATTAAGGTAGAGAGGAGAAAAAATGTTTTTTAATTTTATTTTTTTCTATGTGACTAACACATTGGTCCCACTCACACATAGGTGCCACCATGGCATGCCATGTCAACACATGGAGTGAGTTGGAGCCTGTTTGGACCTGTATGGAACCCAAGACAAGTTCAGAGATCTGAAAATGCATTTTGAGAGTTTAGGAACCTAAATGATATACCTGCACAAGTTTAGAGATCGCCTATGCACTTCACTCTTAAATTATTTATTTGAGTTTTCGGTATGGGGATGGTAATACTCGTTTCATCCATACCATTAGATATAAAAAAAATTGTATCCTAATATTTAGAAATTCACATTTGCTTTATAAAAAGTTACCAATTTCAAGTAAAAAAAGAATAAAAATGACCAAATTTGGCTTGAGATGATTTATTATATAGAAGAGAAACTTTATACAACTTGTGAGGCCATACATGTCTTCTCCTGTCCACTAAATATCGTTATCCATTTCTTTGGTATAACATAATCCAATCCAATTTTGAAATAGATACTACATGTGAAATTAGATATCCATATTTCAGGCCTATTTGGTAAAGCTCTAACTCTCAAATCCTAGCTCCAAACTCTAACACTAATGGGAGCTAGCTCCTATATGAGCTTGAAGTGCCCTGAAAGTGTTTGGCTAGTTTTGCCAGCTCCAAAAATCCTAAAGGAGAGGATAGGGGAGAGATGGACAATACTATCCTTGTGGTTTTTGCTCTTTGCTTCCATGTAGGATTAATAATTGTTGTTTTCAGCACGTAGGTATGAAAGATTAAAAATAATTGAAAAAATTGGTACTCCAAAAAATTGATACTCCAAATTGTTGCATAACATATACTATATGTAGTAATATAAATGTTTAGTAATAATAACTAGTAGCATTGTCATAAAAAAAATAGAGCAAAAGACCACAACATATGGTATATGTTCATCAGCCTGCAATACGACCGGCTAGGTCATCACGAAATGCTTTGTGTTATCCCATCCTAAACATATTGGTCTCTTGTTAGATGTTAAACATAGTAAAATGCATAGAGGGTCATTCAAATTGTTTAGGTGTGTCATATAGATCACTTTACTTTTAAAATATACATTTTGGATCACTAATGTAAGTTAAGTGAGTCATGTGCTTATCTAACTATCCACATGAGCATATCTTACATGTGGCATGCTACCTAGGTTTGAAAATTTTACTTTTGGAAATGCGCAGACCTAACAATGTAATTGAGCGGAACAAAAATATGAAAAAAAATAAAAGCTGGTAGGGTTTGATGACAAACAAGAGGGGACTGACAACTAGAACTCGTCAAAACAGACACAAGTGAAATGATTTGGTTCAGCTAATTTCGTGTATTGCCAATTGATAGTGTTGTGAGAAAGGAAAAAATACACAGAGATTATTTTTATATTTCTAGATGCAACATTTTCAATCCTAAGTAGTATGTCATGTGTAGAAGGTATGCTAGTGTGGATAGTTAGATGGATAAATGACTCATTTAACTCATATTAATGATTCAAATATGCATTTTTAACGTAGAGTGACCTATATAACTGACGGAGCGTGAAGCTCCTCACCGGAAGACCGCGCAGGTCCCCCTTTGCCGGTTCGGCCGGGGGCGCAAGGTGAAATTCTTCGCCCCTGATCTGTGGGATCCCAATGAGAAAAACGCGTGGATGCAGGCGATTTAGATAGGTTCGGGCCGCTAAGTAGCGTAATACCCTACTCCTGTGTTCTGATAGATCTGAGAGTATGATGGAATCCAGAGAGAGTCCTCCTTATCTCCTAGGCCTGGGCCTCCTTTTATATGGCAAGGGGCTACCACATGGGCCACGAGCTGCCTAAGAAAGAAAACATTCTTTTACATTTAGGGCTATCCTACCGCCGGAAGCAGCCTCTGACAGACGCCGCAGCACGCCTTCGCTCGGTCAGCCGACCCATCCGGGGGACGCCCATTTCAGCCTTCATTAAATGGCGGATGACTTCTGTGTCCCGCTCACATTGGGAACGGGAAACATCTGACCGGACCTGGGGTACCAATTCCGGCTGAGAGACGAGAGACAGAAGGCTCTCATCATTCTGATGGGACGGGGCGAGGCGTGCAGCAGGCCGCCTGGCGCGCGTGCGGTGCACAGGCATCCTGGCACCACCTAACCCGCGATCTGACCGGTCTGCGACCGGTCACTCACCGTGACCGGTCACAGACCGGATATGCACGCGCCACGCCGCATTAAATGCGACGTAGTGCGCCCGTCTGAACCGCTATAAATGCGGTTAGGTGAGTTCTGTCGCGCTCACCTAACCCGCGCACGTGGCATCCAAGCCGCAGGGGGTCGGGGCGCCCCAGGTCTCGGGGGAGAAACGGGAGCGGCCCGACCCCGGGGGAAACCAGGAGGGCAGCCGCCACGTCACCCTCGGGCCCGACCCCTCCGGGGGAACGGGCCACGTGGATCCCTGTGGCTGCCCTTCCCTTTGGTCTCGATACCCCCGGGCCCGTGTCACCGACAGTAGCCCCCGGCGTTACGCCCGGGTGGCCACACTCGGGGAGGGGGGCGGCACCCAGGCTTGACGCCACCCCTCGGGCCTGGTGACAAGTGGGACCGGCCCCCCGAGGGCGAGTAGGACTCCAACGGTCGTGAGCCGCGCACCACAGAGAAAAATGCCAGTCGACATTAATGAGCGGTCTCCTTGTAACCGCAACATTACTCGAGGCGGCGTGCGGATCGGGACATGTCGGTCCGTTTCGCCTAGGGACGTAATGATGGCGCTTTTCGCGGTAACCGAGCGCGATTAACGCGCACACGATCTGCCCCTCCTCGATCGCTACGGTCGCACGACTGACGCGTGCGCCGGAAGCGGGCGAGTGGGGTTAGTGGAGGCGTGGGCGCGAGAAATGAGGGGGCAAGGAGATGGGCGCGAGAAACGAGGAGCCGAGCGCGGCGGAGGCAAGGGTATAAAGGGCGCCGAGGAAGGGATTCGTTTCCTTCCTCTCGCCACTTTTTCCTTGCCTCTGCCATCCGTGCCCTAGCTCCCTCGTTTCTCTCGCCTTCCTCTCGCCACACGCTCTCGTTTTCAAGCTCCCCCTCCACCGGCGCCATGACGCGGAGCTCCGTGCCGCTTGTCGGCAGTGTGCTGCCGCCTTCCCGCATCACCAGCGAGAGGCAGGCCGGGCTACCACGCCAGTTCATGCCGGAATCTACCACCCGGGAGGTGGTTGCGCTGGGCGAGGGATGCCCGGCGCCGCACTACCCAGAGCGGTCCGTCTTTTTCCTCTCCTTCGCCATGGCGGGCTTGATTCCGCCGTTCTCCACATTCTTCATGGCTGTTCTGGAGTTCTACGGCCTTCAGATGGCGCACCTCACCCCCAACGCGGTGATGACGCTGGCCATCTTCGCACACCTGTGCGAGATGTTCTTTGGGGTGCGCCCATCCCTTCGGCTATTTCGGTGGTTCTTCACCGTGCAGCCGTGTTGGCGTAGAATTTCGACCCGCCCTGCAACCAAACGGGTTCCACGTTTCCACGGTGGCCTGGGAGGTTTGCTTTACTCCAGTGCAGGTCCAAAGGCTTGCCTAGGTGCGTGTAGAGCGTGCCAGTTGATTTGATCTGCAATCAACAAGATAAACAAATAAACCATGTTAGAAAACAATGGTCGATCGGCGGATAGGCCAATGTCGCATTGTCGTGGCCCAGCCGATAAGGCAAAGCTATATCGGCTTACTTGTGATAAAGCAAGATTAAAGCATGGATCTGATCTTATCGGCCTTCATCAACATATTAACATCGATCAATGGCATCGGCCGATAAGGGATATCAAAGATAACTACACTAGCTAATACTCTAGTGCAAATCTATATGAACCAATCAACCAATATAGATATGGCAATCACAGATAAACCCTAAAGAGCAATCTATACCAAGTATATCTATATTCGTTGATCCATCCATGTAGATGGCAGATACACATAAAAACCTTATGATAATCATGTATATCAGGCAAGACTGGCTGAAACTCCAGTGCTATCCTTAATTACAACCGAAAACAGGCTTTGAGTTAAATCTCAACACAGGACTAAGGTCGATAGCAACTCAAAGTGTGAATTGAAACTTAACACAAAGAAAATCAAGTCGTCGATTGCTTTTGGGGATGGTAGATGCATTGAAAGATCTAGCCAACCATAATAATTAAACCGTCATCGGCAATAAACCCTAAAACGAGTATATCGCTGGCGAGGCATAATTAAGACACTTGTCAAAATCATCCAAAACATGATAAACGACGATCACATCATCGAGGCTTAACGTGTCTAAAACGACACGCTAGCCCCGACGATGTAGATCGTCGGGCACGAGTTCTAACCTCTGCTCTTGGGGAAGCAAGAACTCGCCGAAAGTCGACCTCTTGCGAGGGTTGGCGATGCGCCGAAAGTAGATTAAAACAAACTGGTTGTTGTATTAGGCTGTGAGAGAGAGTTTCTATGTACAAACTACCGGGATATTTATACCCGAGATTACAACAGAGTCCTTGTAGGACGCGATCATATCTCTAACTAACAAACAAGTCTTTGCGGCAGACTCTTGCCACAGATTAGATCTAAACCTACTTGATTTACAAAATACAATTGCCTAAAACCAAGCTTTATCTCTATTTGGCAACCTCCTTGAAGCTTATCTTGAGCCCAAACCAAGCCCACGCTGACTCTGTCAACTTCCAGCCTCTATCGGCCAATGACCGTATTGAATCCGTATCGGCCGATACACTCTTCCTGCTAGCGCTTCTCCCAGTCCGATACGTTCACCGAGTCCAATACAATGTTTGGTCCGACTCCAACTTAATCCTTCCTCTCTGCTTCGGTTTCCTCTTTCCTCTCCGGGTCGATTACGAAAATCTGTTGTTAACAAGTATTAGCTAGTGTAGTTATCTTTGATATCCCTTATCGGCCGATGCCATTGATCGATGTTAATATGTTGATGAAGGCCGATAAGATCAGATCCATGCTTTAATCTTGCTTTATCACAAGTAAGCCGATATAGCTTTGCCCTATCGGCTGGGCCACGACAATGCAACATCGGCCTATCCGCCGATCGACCATTGTTTTCTAACATGGTTTATTTGTTTATCTTGTTGATTGCAGATCAAATCAACTGGCACGCTCTACACGCACCTAGGCAAGCCTTTGGACCTGCACTGGAGTAAAGCAAACCTCCCAGGCCGCCGTGGAAACGTGGAACCCGTTTGGTTGCAGGGCGGGTCAAAATTCTACGCCAACACGGCTGCACGGTGAAGAACCACCGAAATAGCCGAAGGGATGGGCGCACCCCAATGAACATCTGGCACAGGTGTGCGAAGATGGCCAGCGTCATCATCACGTTGGGGGTGAGGTGCGCTATCTGAAGGCCGTAGAACTCCAAAACGGCCATGAAGAATGTGGAGAACGGCGGAATCAAGCCCGCCATGGCGAAGGAGAGGAAAAAGATGGCCGGGGACCTTGAAAGGCTCCCCGAGGAGATCAAGGAGACGGTCAAGTCTTCCTCAAGGGATCTCGCCCGGGGGGCGGTGGAGCTCGTGCTGGCGAGCTACCAAGCCCGGGACCCCGACTTTTCCCTATGGACGACGCTTGAAGAATTCCTCCCTCGGAAACGAGGCCAACGCGCGCGCCCAAGTCCGGGATGCCGCCGGTCAAATCGTCCACGGCTTCGAGGGGACGACCCCTCGGCTCGTCTTCGCTCTCGACTCCGATGAGGAGGAGGACGGCGACGATGGTGCCGACGACGACAGCGACGGCGAGGCCGGCGACCCGGGCTCGTCGGAGTGAGCCCCCGGGCCCCCGCGTATCTTAATTTTTGGTTCCTTCATCTTCTGAGGCCTTTGGGCCAACGCTTGTACAAACTGACTTCATCTTATCTGCAATCAAACAAAATTTTAACTTCTATGTTAGTTATGCTTGCTATATGCGCGTGATAAGGATGGTCTGTGTCGCGATCCCTTTGCATCTTTGGCTTGAGCGAGGGCTCGTGCTCGGGCCCCATCCTCAAGCGGCGCGGGTTGGAGCTAGTGCCTTGGGAAGGTCCGCATGTCGAGACTGGCCAGGCCGGGAGTGCGGTGATCGAGGGTTATGGGGACCCGATTGTGGGCCATTGCCGATTCCCCCCCGGAGTTCACCGCGCCCCGGGGCACGGCTCGGTTCTGGGCCCCGTTTGGCGGTTTAGACGACCCGGGCTGCCGAGGACAAGGACGAGCACAAGCAGACTGACTCAAGTCAAGATTTTTCAAAAGGAAACGATAACACAGGCGCAGTCCTTAGGAAATTGAAAATGCTTGTTACTGAAATGCTAGGAAAAAATTAAACAAGTATGTGCATGTGGGAGCCCCCGGCCAATCCTGCGTGCTCGAGGGGGACGCGGGGTTGGCCCGAGCCCGAGGTACGACACCCGACCCCCTCATGGGTAGAAGCGGCAAAGATGCTCAATGTTCCACGGGTTAGGCAGTTCTGTGCCGTCGCCCGTGGCCAATCGAACCGAGCCCGGCCGGGGGACGCCGATCACTCTGTACGGACCCTCCCACATTGGTGAGAGTTTGCTCAGTCCAGCACACGTTTGGACACGGCGTAAGACGAGATCGTCGACGCAGAGTGATCGGGCCCGGACATGGCGCTGATGGTAGCGCCGCAGGCTTTGCTGGTAGCGCGCGGCTCGGAGGGCCGTGCGCCACCTTCGCTCTTCCAGGTAGTCGAGGTCGTCTCGGTGAAGCTGATCTTGATCAGCCTCGCAATACATGGTGGCCCGAGGGGACCTCAGGGTGAGCTCGGATGGGAGGACCGTCTCCGCTTGGGATGGTTCGGTTCGCCCAGAGTACCGCTGGCAGCTCCTCGATCCACGAATCGCCGTGCTTCCTGACGATGTTGAAGGTCTTGGTCTTGAGGCCCTTGAGGATTTCCGCGTTGGCGCGCTCCACCTGGGCGTTGCTTCTGAGGTGGGCGGGTTAGGCGAAACAGAGCTTGATGCCCATGTCTTCGCAGTAGTCGCCGAAAAGCTCACTGGTGAACTGGGTGCCGTTGTCCGCAATGATACGGTTAGGCACCCCGAACCGAGCAGTGATGCCCTTTATGAATTTTAGCGCCGAGTGCTTGTCGATCTTGATGACCGGATAAGCCTCGGGCCACTTAGTGAACTTGTCGATTGCGACATACAGATACTCGAACCCGCCTGGGGCCTTCCTGAAGGGGCCCAGGATATCCAGCCCCCAGACGGCAAACGGCCATGAAAGATGTATGGTCTGCAGGGTCTGAGCCGGCTGATGCATTTGCTTGGCGTGAAACTGGCACGCCTTGCATCGTCGGACCAAGTCAGCTGCGTCGTGGAGCGCCGTCAGCCAATAGAAACCCTGGCGAAAGGCCTTGCCGACCAAGGTGCGCGAGGCGGAGTGGGCTCCGCACTCGCCTTCATGGACATCGACAAGAATCTCGACGCCGTGCTCCTGAGGAATGCATTTCAGGAGGACTCCGTTGGCCCCGCGCCGGTAGAGGGCCCCTTCCACCAGCACGTAGCGCTTGGAGATGCGATTGACGCGTTCACTCCCTTCGCGGTCCTCGGGTAGAGTTTGATCTTTGAGGAACGCCTGGATCTCAGCTATCCAGGCGACCAATCTTGGGGGGCCGGGCTCAGCCCCCTGGGTCCCGAGGCCTGGACTCCGACGGGCCTCGGGGGCCGCACAGGCGCGTCCGTCTCCCCTAGGGGGTCGGGTCGCACCGACGGCTGGGCCAGCCTTTCTTCAAAGGCGCCCGGTGGGGTCAGGGCTCGCGATGAAGCGAGCCTCGAGAGTTCGTCGGCGACCGCGTTATCCCGTCTGGGCACGTGCCAAAGTTCTAATCCGTCGAAATAGCGCTTCATACGCCGCACCTCGCGGACGTAGGCGTCCATCTGCGGGTCGGAGCACCGGTACTCCTTGGAGACCTGGTTAACGATCAACTGGGAGTCGCCTAGAACCAGGAGGCGGCGGATCCCCATTCCGGTCGTCACTCTGAGTCCCGCAAGGAGTCCCTCGTACTCCGTCATGTTATTGGTTGCCTGGAAATCTAGGCGAACCAAATATCTAAGGACGTCTCCGCTCGGCGAGGTCAAGGTGACCCCCGCGCCGGCACCCTGAGGGCCAGGGAGCCGTCGAACTGCATCACCCAGTAGGTAGCGTGAGGCAGCTGCGAGGGGCTCATGTTGGCCCCGGGGGCGGAGAGTCCGAGATCGGGCTCAGGAGCCGGGGTCCATTCCGCCACGAAGTCGGCGAGGGCCTGGCTCTTAATCGTGTGGCGTGGTTCAAAGCGCAAGTCGAATTCAGAGAGTTCGATTGCCTATTTTACCACTCGTCCAGTACCCTCTCGGTTGCGTAGGATTTGGCCGAGGGGGTAGGACGTGACCACAGTGACCCGATGCGCCTGAAAATAATGGCGCAGCTTCCTCGAGGCCATCAGAATCGCGTAGAGCATCTTCTGGGCCTGAGGGTATCGGGTCTTGGCGTCCCGCAGTGCCTCACTAACGAAGTAGATGGGCCGCTACACCTTCCGGCGGGGCCTGTACTCTCCGTTGAGGGCATCGTTCCCGGGACGCTCGTCGTCCGAGAGGCCTTGCCGGGCCCACTCGGCTTTTGTGCCGACGACCTCGGGGTCGGAGGGCGTCGGCCGCACCTTCCCGCAGTGGCCCCGGGGCCTTCCTGGGGGTCGGGGGCATTCGGCTCCGTCGGACGAGCGGGCATAGGACCACATCCGGTCGTCAGGGGCCTTAGGCCGTCGTCCGGCTCGGGGGCCTCTCCTCCCTTCTCTGTCCCGGGTCGGGTCGACAAAAGGTGGGAGCGCGCGGGCCGAGGGCTGTCCTCATCGTGCTCCACAACCAACGCCGCGCTGACTACTTGCGGGGTTGCCGCCAAGTAGAGTAGCAGCGGCTCATCGGGCTCCGGGGCGACCAGGATCGGGGGGAGCTGAGGTATGCCTTCAACTGGGTGAGGGCCCGCTCAGCCTCCTCCATCCAGGTAAACGGCCCGGAGCGCTTAAGGAGCTTGAATAGGGCAGCGCCTTCTCTCCCAGCCTCGATATGAATCGGCTTAAGCTAGCCATGCATCTGGTGACGCATTGCACGTCCTTAAGCTTGCTGGGGGGGCGCATCTGCTCAATAGCTCGTATCTTCTCGGGGTTGGCCTCAATGCCTCGGGCAGAGATCAAGAACCCGAGAAGCTTGCCCGCAGGCACACCGAACACACACTTTTCGGGGTTCAGTTTTATGCGCGCGGAGCGGAGACTTTCGAAAGTCTCCGCTAAATCCGAGAGCAAGGTCTCTTGGTTGCGCGTTTTTACAACCAAGTCATCGATGTAGGCCTCAACATTGCGCCCTATCTGACTACCCAAAGAAATACGAGTAGTACGCTAAAAAGTAGGACCCGCATTCTTTAACCCGAAAGGCATGGTTGTATAACAATAAGTTCCTACAGGGGTAATGAATGCGGTTTTTTCCTCATCCTCCCTAGCCATGCGAATCTGATGATATCCTGAGTATGCATCTAGAAAACACAAAAGGTCGTACCCCGCGGTGGAGTCAACAATTTGATCTATGCGTGGCAGGGGATAAGGGTTCTTAGGACATGCCTTGTTGAGGTCGGTGTAGTCGATGCACATCCGGAGCTTGCCGTTCGCCTTGGGGACGACGACCGGGTTCGCGAGCCACTCCGGATGGATGACCTCACGGATGAATCCGGCCTCCAAAAGTCGCGCCACCTCCTCGCGGATGAAGGCTTGGAGCTCCGGGGCCTGCCGCCGCACCTTCTGCCGGACGGGCCTTGCGTCCGGCCGCACGGCGAGACGGTGCTCGATCACCTCCCTGGGGACCCTGGGCATGTCCGTCGGTCTCCACGCGAAGACGTCGGCGTTTGCCCGCAGGAAGGAGACGAGCGCGTCTTCGTATTTGTCGTCCAAGAGACCACCAATCTGGGCGGTCTTGGACGGGTCGTCGCCCAGGGCGACCTCCTTCACCGGGACCTCATCGCCTGAGGCCATCCGCTGCCTCGGGGCGAGCGAGGTGGAGGCGCCGGACCTCTCGTCGCCGCCCGCGGGCTTGGACACCGCGACGAGGCGGTCCGCGCGCTGCTCCATATAAGCAAGCGCGACTTTGAGGTCGCCATGGACGGCGATGGGGCCACTTGGGCCCGGCATCTTCATCTGGAGGTAGGCATAGTGGGTGGCCGCCATGAACTTCACCAACGCGGGCCTTCCCAGGACTGCATTGTAGGGCAGACTGAGGTCCGCCACATCGAAGTCCACCCGCTCGGTGCGGAAGTTGGTGGGGCCACCGAAAGTGACCGGGAGGTTGATATGGCCTAGCGGCCAGGTGTGCCCCGGCGTCACACCGATGATTGGCTGGGACGGCCGGAGCTCCATCCCCGGGGCCTTGATGGCATCAAAAGCCGCGGGGGAGAGGATGTTGAGAGCTGCGCCACCGTCTATCAGGACGCGCCCCAACTTCACATTGCAGACGGTGAGGGAGACCACCATCGCGATCTGTCCTCCCCGGGCAATGCATGGCAGGTGGTCGGTCCGGTCAAAGGTAAGGGTGACCTCCGACCAACGCGCCCGCCGCGTCGCCTCATGGGTGGGGACTGCGGCCAAAAACTCTCGCTTCATGGCCTTGAGGCTTCGGCGAGAAGCGTGAGCGCACGCTCCCCCATCAACGGTGGCGACGGTGGCCTCGGGCTCCTGAAAGCCCAGTTCATCATCGCCATCGTCGACGTCCTCAGCGGGGGCCTTCTGCTTGGCCTCACCTCGCCGATTGCCGGTGGAAGTCGCCGGGGCCTTGCCCTCACGGCGTTCCTGCCTCTTCTCCTCCTCCCACTTCCTCGTTCGCTCGGCCAAGTTTTGAACCGCGCGGCAGTCGGTGAGGTCGTGGAGGGAGGTGTTATGCACAGTGCACCACCTGCCGGCTGGGCGCTCTCTGCCAGGAGCTCCGGCCTCCTTTTTTTGCCGCCCACGGGCCTCCCCTTTCGGGGGGCCCGCGAAGCGCCCTCGGCGGCGAGGACATGACCCTCGTCGTCGGAATGGGCCGACCTTTTCTTCCTCCTCCTGTCCCGCCGCCCTGAACGAGCGGCGGACTCGGGGGCAGCCGGAGCCGCCGCTCCAGAGCCGGAGGAGTTCCAGGTCCAGGCCTCCTCCTTGCGAGCCACACGGTCCACGAGCTCGAAGAGCTGTGCGGTGGTCTGGGGCTCCTTGGAGGCGATCTTTTCGAGCATGCGGTTGTGCCGCACGCCCCTTGAATGCGTAGATAACCGCATGTGCAGGGATGCAAGGTATGGTGTTGCGGACTTGACAGAACCGCTGGATGTACGAGTGGAGAGACTCATCGTCCCTCCGCTGTACCGCGTGCAAGTCCACCTCTTCGCCTGGGCGCGGATATGTGCCTTGAAAGTTCGTGGTGAACTGCTGGCACAAGTCCTCCCAGGAGTGGACCGACACGGGTGGCAGGTTCATTAGCCAACCCCGCGGCTGGCCCTTCAGGGCCATGGGAAAGAAGTTCGCCATGACCCTGTCGTCACCCTCCGCGGCTTCTATTCCAGTCGTGTAGATCTTGAGAAACTCAGCGGGGTTGACGCTCCGGTCATATTTTTCGGTGATGGTGGGCCGGAACCTCGGGGGCCAACGGACATTCCGAAGGCTCACCACGAAGGCTCGACAGCCGGCACCACCAACCGGGGACACGGGGGCCTGCCCCCGTGACCGGAACGGAGCGGCGCCCAGAGGAGGAGGCGCCTTCCGTTGCATGGACGGTGCGACGAGCGTCGCGCCGGTGCTCGATATCGAGCCGGGCGTCTGGCCCCCATGCATATTCTCATGAGTCAGAGGTGTTGACGAGGGAACCGCGGACGAACGACGGGTGTCGGCCATCGCCCGTCGTGCCCTCTGCCTCGACAACGTAGAGCCAGCGGTGGCAGCGCCAGAGGTCCCGGCGGCGGAAGACCGCCTGCCGGTGCCTAGACGCTGTTGCGCCGTCTTGACCAGGTTGGCCACGTCATCCAGCCAACGTTGGGCCGGGGTCTCTGGATCGGGGACGACGGGCGGGTGACGCAAGAGTGCGCCCGCAGCCTGGAGCGCGTCCTGGGGCGTGCCGCCATCACCACAGGTGAGACGGCGACGCACCCCGCCTCGCCATCCTCCTCCGTCGCCTGCGGGCGGCGAGGTCGCGGATCCCTCGACTTCCTCAGGCGCCTTCCCCCGCCCAAGATTCTGGCGAGAGGGGGACGACGGGGTGCGAGCCCGATGGCGCGGGTTCTGCTCCCCGCCATCACCACTGGCGCTCAAAGAAGGATCGTACACCACTGCCTTTTCGGCCATAGGGCTTACCTGGCGAAGCTTGGCGCACAAGAAAGGTAATGGGGGCTCAGAAAAACGCGCGCGCGCCCCCTACCTAGCGCGCCAGATGACGGAGCGTGAAGCTCCTCACCGGGAGACCGTGCAGGTCCCCCTTTGCCTGTTCGGCCGAGTGCGCAAGGTGAAATTCTTCGCCCCTGATCTGTGGGATCCCAGCGAGAAAAACGCGTGGATGCAGACGATTTAGACAGGTTCGGGCCGCTAAGGAGCGTAATATTCTACTCCTGTGTTCTGGTAGATCTGAGAGTATGATGGAATCCAGAGAGAGTCCCTCTTATCTCCTAGGCCTGGGTCTCTTTTTATATGGCAAGGGGCTACCACATGGGCCACGAGCTGCCTAGGAAAGAAAACATTCTTTTACATTTAGGGCTATCCTACCGCCGGAAGCAGTCTCTGACAGACGCCGCAGCACGCCTTCGCTCGGTCAGCCGACCCATCCGGGGGACGCCCATTTCAGCCTTCATTAAATGGCGGATGACTTCCGTGTCCCGCTCACATTGGAAACGGGAAACATCTGACCGGAGCTGGGGTACCAACTCCGGCTGAGAGACGAGAGACAGAAGGCTCTCATCATTCTGATGGGACGGGGCGAGGCGTGCAGCAGGCCGCCTGACGCGCGTGCGGTGCACAGGCATCCTGGCACCACCTAACCCGCGATCTGACCGGTCTGCGACCGGTCACTCACCGTGACCGGTCACGGACCGGATATGCATGCGCCACGCCGTATTAAATGCGACGTAGTGCGCCCGTCTGAACCGCTATAAATGCGGTTAGGTGAGTTCTGCCGCGCTCACCTAACCCGCGCACGTGGCATCCAAGCCGCAGGGGGTCAGGGCGCCCCAGGTCTCAGGGGAGAAACGGGAGCGGCCCGACCCCGGGGGAAACCGGGAGGGCAGCCGCCACGTCAGAATGGGCCACGTGGATCCCTGTGGCCGCCCTTCCCTTTGGTCTCGATACCCGCGGGCCCATGTCACCGACAATAACTGACCTATATAACACACCTAAACAAATTGAATGACGCTCCATGCATTTTACTTTAATCCAAATCACAATATTGGTGCAGCAGCCAAATGTAAAATCACAACACGTATAATCACTTGGAAAACCAACATGCTGTTCACCCTGATTCATAAACTGAATTTACGACAATTTTCAATAATAAGGTTCAGACATTTTCAATGAGTTTGCAAGAGATTCACAATAATAATCTTTACCTATTGTAAAAATTAAAGATGGTTATATAGTCATGGGTTTTTCGTCCATCGTCCCTTGTTTTGTCCATCGTTCGTGTGTGGCATCGTCCGTCTCGCAATGTGATTCGTCTGTAATCCGACTATCACGCAAGTGCAACTTCGGCCTACGAGTCCTTAGCAATCCACAATTAATGCTGAGTTCGGTAGTAACGTTACTACCGCCGCACAGTGTTTTTCTTTCCGGACACGTTTTTCAAACTATTACACGGTGTATTTTTTTGCAAAAAGTTTCTATACAAAAGTTGCTTAAAAAAATCAAATTAATCCATTTTCGAAAAAAAAATAGCTAATACTCAATTAATCACGTGCTAATGGACCGTTTCGTTTTCCGTGCCGCGAAGGATGTTCCCAACCCAGCTAACGAACACAGCCTAAGTTTCTTTCCTACGCGCGTTGTCAACCGTAGCCTTCCCACGCGTGCGACGTCCGATTTTCTTTCCATCGTGCACACACGTTCTGTGTTGCTTGACGAATCCAGAAGTAGTATTACGGACCAGGAGAGATCGAATCCCTGGCTAACTGGGATTACTATAACATGTATACTACCATCTGGCAAGATATATACCAATGGAGAACTCAACAAAGCAGAATCACGAGGATTCCCACTCGCAAGCTACATGAGTCGATAGCAAGCAAACAACTAAAATTTTCTGGTAAAAGCGAGCAAAGCAGATCATGCAGCAGCTAGCAGCAGATGAAAAATGCAAGGACCATCAGTATTACAGGGCATCTGGGCAAGTGTCATATTCAAAGGAATGGTTTTCGTTTAAAAAAAAATAATACAAACGCATACACTCACAACACACACACTCATCAACATATCTTGAGATTGACGAAGTTACTGTAGGTGCCTCACTGTTGACAGGTATGTTATTTATAACTGAAAGATTAATTAGACATAAATATGAGCACCCGTGTCAAGTCTAGGACTTGAACACCGGTGGGTAGGTGTGGAACCTATCCAGTTGAGCTACACCGATCACTTCGCAAAGAATTGATTTTTTTATTGCTCGAAGATAAAAAAAATTCTTAAATCTTAATCTTAAACTAGAACAAAATTGCCTACTCTAGATCAATTACTTTAAACCCTAGATCAGAGCATATTTAAAATTCATCCATGATGCGAGAAGATCGGCGTGAACTATTAAGGACAAGTGTCCTGTGCTGGATCTCGAGCTCGAGGCAGCTATCTGATAGAACCAACCTAATGAAAGTTGTATCCGGTAGCTTCGAGCTCACTGACCAAACCGAATTAAAAGAGATACCATGTCAAGGAGCCGCACCAACGTTGGGACAAGAAGAAGTGATGATGACAATTGAAGAAGCAAATCAGCAGCGGTACGGTACGGGGAATTACGGGTGGTCTAGCGAGCTCTTATTCGAACGACTAGCCATGTGCAAAGAGGAGTTCTGCCTCGACCTCCTTAATGGCACGAAGGGTGGAAGCCAAACTCGATGAACCTCTATTCTATCGATCACGATCACTTGTTCATCAACTTTTTTAATTTTTTTCGTTACAACGCACGTACGTATTATTGCTAGTAATTCAAAACTTTAAGCTGCGCGCATGGGACGGACGCTGGACGTAATCATTCGGATAGGAATAGTGCCATTTTACTGTGCCAATGTGCGTACGTGCGCTAAGCCGGCAGAGATTGATCTAGCTGGTTGACGTATGGGACCATATCAGTTGAGTCCCACGCAGCAGCGAGCGATGGGTGTGGCCGCAGGTGCACTCGCCCTGCGTCTCGAACGCAACGAACGAGAGGAGAGATGGCATGGCTGTTGCGGTCAGGCGTAGGCCCCACGTGTCAGTTGCAAGGCAGGAAGTTTCGTGGCCCGTTGTTGCATGCGTAGAGACGCTGGAGAGGTAGCGTGTGCGCAGTTTCGATGACTCGAGGCTCACGCCCCCTTTCCCCCATCTCGAAGAGACGACGACGAGCTCACTCGATCTTCCTCTGTTGAATAGTACAGGGAGAGGAGATGCAGGATCTTTTAGAAGCTTAAAACCTTCTGATTTTTACTTTTTTTTTTAATTCTACAACTGCAAATTTTTAGAATCGGGATGAAAATCTAGATTGGTTGAAAGAGCTTCTGGCAGCTAAAGATTTCTAAAACAAGCTATTTTCAAATAGATCTGTAAATATTACATACATTGTATTAAGTCTTAGGAGACGATATAATAGAAGATACATTAATGAAGATAAAAAAGGATTAGAGATGATATGAAAAAAGTCCACACAAATCAGTCCTATAACTGCCACCCTCGTTGTTTCGTCTTCTCGTCTCCATCCCTCCTGTGCGCCTTCTTCCCTGCCTCCCTAGCCCTCCGGCCTTAGGAACTCATGGCGGCAATGGCAGAGGTGGATCTCTGTCTCTCGGCTGTGGCCGGTGGGGCGTCTCAGTGGGAAGGACGTCGGCCCTAAGTCCCTGATCTGTGGTTGTAGGCTGCGGTAGCGCCTTGCCTCCGTCGCCGCCTAGCTCTGGATCCCTTGGCATGTGCGCATGAAGAGTACTCCGGTGGCGCCGGCTATGACGGAGTCTGTATCCTACCTCCGTTGCGGCTTGCCCGAGGAAGGCTGGCCGCTTCCTCCGGGCGCTGCCGCGTTGCTTGTGGGTGGAACGCGGCGGGGGCACAACCCGATGCCTCCATTGCTGCGTGCAATCAACCACCATGGACGGCCACGATGGAGGGGCCCATGGAAGCCGGCCGCAGAGAGGGAGGTTCTTCTCCTACTTCCTCTGCTCCCTCTGCCCACGCTGCAAGATTGCCACCTACATTTGGTAACCCCTACCTCGAAGTTTCGTCTCATCTCGTGAGTGGTGCAATTCCGCCGCTGTTTCTTGCGATTCATGGGATAGACCAGTCGCTGGCTACTGGTTCACGGTGAACCCGCGGCGGTGGATCCAACATCACAACTGCGAGATCCACTGTGGCGTGTGGCAGGCCAGGCGTTTCCGCACAATGTTACCACCCTCTAGGTGTGGAGATAGTGCTGTGCATCTTCCTCACCAATGTTGCCACCCTCCCGGTACAAGTCAATTCCAATCCACATATTTATTTTTGTGCTATGGATTTGGACACTTTATTGGCAACCTTGTTTTTAATTCCTCATGATTTTGTTTAATGAGTGAGAAAGATAGGTTATTCTACTTTGTGCTCACCTAGAGTAATTTGTTACCAGCACCTAGATGGTCTGTTGTGCGGTGTGCACCCTTTTGTTTGCCGAAACATAATTTGTACCTGTATCTTATTTCTTATTGGCAGCACTTTGGTTCTCTTTAGTATGGAAATCTTATTCAATTAATCAGTAAAAATCCTCATGATTTTGCTTGAGTAAAAAAGGATAAGATATTCAGTATAAGTATGGTCTTCTTTTTTACATTGACACGCGGTCGCCAAGAGTAAAAAGAATACAACCTCACTAAAAATCTTATGTGCTATGCAGCAAAGTTTTTGGGTGTAGAGAGTTATTTTTACACTCAATTTGACAACAGTACTTCTTTTATGTATCTATCTTGGATGGGAGAAAACATTACACATTCTTAGTGGCTAAGACTAATAGTGGCAAGCTGCACTTTTTGACTTTTGGAGAGGGCTGTTATGGAGCTCTACAAGAAGCATGTATGGAGATTTAGTAATAGGCTACCTGTGAGTTGAAATTTTGTATATCATACATTGCTATAGCTTGTCTTAAATTTGTCCATTCCATTTGGTATTGATGGTTCATAGTGATTTACATTGACTTTGTGCATCATTAGATGGAGTGGCCAGTATGCTGTTCCATTATATAAAAATTACACATTATTAGTACTTCTGTAAAATTACACATTCTTAGTATTATTGTAGTATCTTTTCGTGATTACTGAAACCATTTTCAGTATTTTGCCGCAGGTTGAGCAATTGCACATTTATGGATTTTAGGGACAAAGTTGTCGCCTGTCATGTACAACCTCTGCTGAACAGATTCTTTTCATCAAGCACACGCTTTTATCATTGCTTACTCGCCTGTAAATTTTTGGCCCAGCTACATGCACCAAAATTACCTGAGATCTTGTCTCTACTGTGAACCAGTCCTCCATGTCATTCGACTAGCCTTGCATGCTAGACGTTATCATTTGAATAATGGAATTCTGCAGGTTAAGGTTCCTTAGGAAAAAGTATTGGCAGTCGAGAGAGCAAACCGGCCAAATTCATAGAATGCTAACAAGAAGCAACTGGGAGCAACCAACACACAAGTGCCATATCTTCTGCTGAACCAATTGCACCTAGGCTTGGGGTTGTTTATTCATTCCTCCGCACCTTGAGTAAGTTTCATCATCATTGTTTCTTTCATCGCCGTATACCATGTTTAGTTTCCTAGGAAGGCACAACTTATATACCAAATACTCAGTCTAGTAAAAATAATTAAAACCTTAGTACACTGACATTGATATCTGAGTAGGCATCTTCCTAAGTTCACCATGATATTTCGTAAGCTCTATCATTTTCCTAATCGTAGATTTGCACCTTTTATGTTACAACACAGTGCTTGGATTATTGAGACGAATTGGTTTATCTATGTTAAATTGTTAAGTTGCTTAACTTAGTACATCTAGATGGATTGCTTAGTCTAAAGGCCTGTGAGTTGTCAAATGCATGCATGTCGACAATTTTTTCGGTCATTTTAGTTAGCCAGCGTGCAAACGTTTGTGCTGCATCGCTGTGGTCAGCGTTGTGTTTTCTGCTGTAACGGCATGTCTGACGAGGCAGGACACGTAGAACTTGAGGAGCTTGTGCATGTCGTCATGCTCAGTAGATGCTCTCAAGCATTTGTAGCATGTGCTGGAGTAGGGATGTATGGTCGAATATTTAAGTTGCAGTAACAATGTATAAAAATCATGCATTGGTAGGCCATGCTTGCAGACGTGCCTAGATGCTATCACAGAAGGGAAGAACTGCTAACATGGAGCTCATAAGAAGGCATGCTTTGTTTTTTTCTTGCTGTGGTGTTTAATTTAGCTATCAATATTCAAGAATCATAGTACTTAGTGCCATGTCCATATGTGATTAGTAGTTATACTGTTCAAAATAATGCTTTCTTGATGTCAGGCAAGGTGCTTTGAGAATATTTTCCGTTAAGGAAATTAAACTCTTGGGCGGTGTACAAATTAAAGGATTAAATTGTAAATCTATAAGTTTCTGTTCCTATAGTTTGTTAGCTGCTACCATTTTTCTTGGTTTGTTCGATTCCTGAAATTGTCCTTTTCCTATAAATTTCAATTCTCACTGGTCACCATGTGGCTGCATACCATTTCTATGGTGACATCGCCAACTATTTAATTTGATCTGGTATCTACAGTAAGGAATATGCAAAAAAAAAAAGAGATTTCATGATTTTGTGCCCTGGCGATGCCAGTATTTTCATCATTCTATCACATCAACATCTAGCGACCATTCTTGATACCTATAATTTATGTGTGATCATTCTATCTATTAACTATGCAATGGGTTACTTCACTATCCTTTCTTCCATTTCCGTTTTTTACAATTCTTTTGATAACACTAAACTCGATTAGTGGCAATTTTTTTTATTAAAGATGAGCATATATGTGTATACCATTTTATGATTTATTATAAGAAAACTAATATGACATCTCATCAGTGTTTACAAAACCGTGCAGTTAGCACGGTTATCACGTGCGGTAACCTTCTCAGTTTTTGAAACCATGGTATACCTCACGGTAACCGCCAAATCGTGGGGTGGCGATAACCCTACTCAAAATGGTTTGGTGAACCTTGCATCTCACTATTGATCTGTATACATATTTTAGGATAAAAACTTCACATGAAGATGTCAACTGTTTTGCTATTATACCTAAAAAAGATTTACATATTATAATTGTAGCTTTGACTAATTGCTTGCGCTTTTGGTTAAACAGAGTGTTAAAATATGTAATTATATTCATAAACTCTATTTGCCACATATTCATTGCACACCTTCCTGTTTTATTATTTTTTAGAATTCTTAAGGCAAAAGCATCAAAGTATTCAGTGGGCCATCGCCCAATTGCCAATAAACTATCCTGATTGTTAGGCTAATAATGGTAGCCATCGGGTATATCTGTGTTTGTGTTATTGGATGCTCTTAGACCATATATGTTATTTCATTCATTTTTGGTCTTGGCCATTGTTTTAAACTTTTGATGTTAATAATGGTCATATATACCCATCTTCAACAAAGGTTGGGGAATTTTTGTTTCAATCGATACCAACTTCTCCTTGGGAACAAAGTAACTGGACTTCTACCCTCAAAGATGCTATGTTACTGTACTATTAGATTTAATTTGTAGAATACTATTAGCCAGATTAATATGATAATTGGTAGAAAATGACCAACGCATATTTTGTGTATTAATATTAAATTGATGGTATGTGTCATGATAGTTTGGTGAGCATGGTTCGGCAAAATTATTTTGCCTTTATCACTTATCAGGGACCTTACCAGACATGTCCAGGGTAGCTCCACCACCAAATTTGACTGAATGTTCGTGATCTTCTTAAGCCTGTTAATGTTTTCTCCATCGATCACTAGGTACTGAACTAAATGCCAAGCACTGATAATATGCTATATCATGTTTGTTTTGAAGATCTTAAACCTGTATCAATGGTTTTGTGTGCTAACAAGTTACTTATCTTCTGATTTTTTAAATTGTCTAAACGGGAGTTTAGACGAATCTCTGAATGACATAGAAATCCCATATGAGATCACCGATTAGTGCTTTGTTTTTGGTTGGTTTGGTTTCTACAAAAATGTTCTCTAGATGTTCAGCAATTACTCCCAACTTTAGGGCCACAGGAGTTTCAAAAGGCAAGAATAGTTGGAAACTAAGTAAGATCTAAACATTGTCGTTATAATTCTTGTCGCTATTCACATACTTTCTCATTTTGAAAGTAAGTTGATTTATTGTTAATGCATTGTGGCATGTCCATCGTTACAGTTGCATTGACATTACTAACAAGTTTGTTATAAAAGTTAGGCGATATAGCGAAATGACGACTAATCTTCTTGATCGCTTCAGTCATTGATTACCCAAGATATCAGATGACGACACAGAAACACATGATATTTGTTAACGAGGTTCAGCCGAAGCCTACATCCCAGGGCTCTGATTATGGGCATTCCTTCCCAATCAATATAGCACCTAGCCGCTATGAGTACATGGCCTCGCCGCGATATTCTCCCTGCGTGTTTATGCTACATTGTTGTCGTCATGGTTACATTGTAGAGCCTATGACAGAGTCTAACTTAAACTCTATCCTACACTTATTTCAATTCTAAGTCCAACTCCTAGTAGGATTAGTATATTCGACACCTATTCTAACAAACTTTACCTTGGCGAATATACGTCACCTAGAAGCAGTAGAATCACCATGCCGATCCACCGATCCTTCAGACTTGAGTAGTCTTCTTTTCACATCAAGAGATTCTGCTGTCTCCGTAACTTCTTTCTCTAGACTTTACTTGCAACAGTACTCCACCTTCTTAACTATCATCACAATTGTCTTGCCAAGCGAAATTGGACTCCTCCTTAGTTATTACATCACAGACTCCCCGAAGACCATGTTCACCTTCATCTTCCGTCTTAAATTTGACTTTATATAACCTATGGTGAGATAACTGATGTTATCACCAAATAGACAAATCAAACTCACTAGACATGAAGAGAATGCTTTCTTCCTTGTCGTCTTATGAACCGAGCTAATAAATTCAACATCCACGCTTTCTGCATCCATAGACTAAATTCATGATACTTTGAGAAAATTCACCATTGCCTTGAATCACCCGAAGAAATTACCATCATAGTGTTTGCCCTTACTCTTTAGTGATGCAGATTTTCATATATCCCCATCATGCTGACCCGCATATCTTGAATATATCCTATATTGCCATATAGTATCGTCGACCCCATCAACAATATTTAACCGGCTATTGCCCCGATCTTTTCTTCAGTTCTGGCCTAACTCCATATATCTCAACCCCTCGTTGAGTCCTTGATATATCTTGTTTCCACCATTATGTGACCTGAATAGCTTATCGCCGCCAGTCTATTCGTCCTTCTCACCTGCAAACTATCCATCTGTAGAGCCTTCTTGCTCTTCTTCTTAATCTGTTTACATGTTCCTGCAACGAATTGCCCATCCGCTACATCATAGTTCAATCGTCCAAGCTCCGTCATCTAACCAGTCTGTCGGCCTGATCACCCTGTCGACCCGATCGAATCACATTAGAACTGTGCACATTCTTCTGCCGAGTAGTAGTTCCTCATACCATAGCACTGTTGCGTTGATCCTCGCATGGCTTTCACCATGCTAGCTGTCTTGTGCTCATGATCCGCCCTATGGAATCCACTCCTTGCGCCAACCATTGTGTCCTAGACTCCACCGAAGTCTGTTTGTACACGTTGATCTCCACGCACTGCTTGACTGCCCATGCCACCATCACACAATCAGCTCCTAGTGGTTGCCCTGCCACATCAACCAACAATGCAGTGTAGTATGCATGCACATGTACAAAGACAACCAACCATGTCAATTAATGTGACCATGCACAACCCTTTTTCCCCGGTCTGAAGACTTGACTCCTCGGTTTGGGCTTGCACCGGCCCACTGCTCAACACACACCACATGTTTTTTTCTTTTGAACAGAACCAAAAACTATGCTTTTCCTTTGACCAGATCCACACATGCTCTCGCTTCTCAAGAAACTGTCGTCACCTAGCACCACCTGCCCGAGGAATCCGTCGACGCCTCCTGCTTCCTTCACGCCACCACCGACTAAGGAAAAGAAATCGTAGCCTCCCCCCGGGTGTCGACGCTTCCACCAATGAACACCACAGATCTGATCCGTCGAGACGTCAACCTCCTGGTCAGTGTCGTCGGCCTACCTTCTGCTGGAGTCCACAGCCGTCACTCCCAACAGAAGCCTGCTGCCTCTCCCTGCTTGAAGGTCGCCAACGCCCTTCCTAGATGTCGCTGCCTAGTCGCCAAGAAGCCCGAACCCCTAGTACGTTGTTGCTCTGAAGCTTGAGTCTTGTGATTTCTTGTTAAAACTATCAGTATTGGTCCTTTGAATTTAAAGGAGTGCCACCCCAATACGACTCAGTTTATATCATAGATTGATTCGGTATGGACTCTACGAATCCAAGTCATGTCCAACTCCTTGTTTTATGGCTGCTTGGACTTCAACTCCGCCTCATGTCTAACAAGTCGAACCACATCTCCCTACTTCATCTTTGCACCCGTACCTGTTCTGCTCTTTGGATAACCATCGTGTGCATGTGTGTCGTGCCTCTACGCACGACATCCGTGCCCCTACACAAACTGCAGTTGCAGCTCTCGTGTTCATCGTCCATGACCCCGTCGTCATCGGCCCTGCATGTCCGCCGTGTCGCACCACGCTCACCGGCTTCGCCCTGCCGCTACAGCCTCCCTGCCACCGCGGATACGCGATCGCCGCGTGCATCGGGCGCGCCATTCCTAGCGCTACCCCTCTAATCTCTCTGAACGTCTTCGGCCACGCCCGGCCTCGTCTTTCGGTCACATTCCGCCATCGCCGGTCTGAACGCGAGCGAGGTCGTCGCCTCCGCAACATCCTCGTTGTCGCCATCGATCTCATCGCCATGACTGATGATCTCCTGTCGATACTTGATCCCACCTCGTGTTTTCTCCTCCAAATGTCTTCTTGATCCAATGCTAAAACCTTCTGTTCTGATACCACTTATTATAAAAGTTAGTCAATATAGTGGAACGACGACTAACCTTCTCGATCGCTTCAGTCATTAATCACCCAAGACATGTCAGATGACAACACAGGAACACATGATATTTGTTAACGAAATTCAGCCGAAGCCTACATCCCTAGGACTCTGATTATGGGCACCCCCTCCCCAATCAACATAACATCTAGCCGCTACGAGTCCATGGCCTCACCATTTTCTCCCTGCATGTCTACGTTATATTGTAGTCGTCATGATTACATTGTGATGCCCCCTCTCTATTTAAGAGATGGCCTATAATAGAGTCCGACTCAAACTCTATCCTACACCTATTCCAACTCCAAGTAACTCCTAGTAAAACTAGTATATCCGATACCTATTCTAACAAAGTTATCAGGCAATACTAACTGTGTGGTCCAAAGAGCTGGTATGTGTATGAGTATAGTGTCACAACATCACATTTTCCAGGAGCAAAATTTATCTCTTGGTGACTGGCATAATAAGATCAGAAGCTCTCCCTTTTTATGCTCTTGTACTCTTGTTGCCATGATTTAGTTATCCGTTTCTTTCTAAATCGGGTGGATGTTCTAAAATGTCTATAATTTCTCCTAGCCCTGTATAAAACATGGAACAGTCAAGGTGACGACGGAAGATAATAGGTGATGATTCTACCGTCATCTACATTATGATTTCATACCAAGTGCTAATTGGCTTTTATATCTCTCTGGCCATTTAATTTCACTAATTCAGCTTAAGTACGTCATTCGATGAAGTTAGTGTCTACCCTATTCCTGCAATACTTTATATGATAAAGAATTTACTGCATGTATGCCCACTTGTCCAGCTATCCATGATAATGAAAAGATGTTTTGAGACAGTAATATCTTAACAAGTTGCTTCCACTTAATTATCAGTATTACATCTTCGCTTATGTGGATGCGCCAGCTTACCAGATCCGAAGAGCATGAATATTATTATGATTGGTGTATTATACCAAAATCATTCTAACAAAAAAGTAAGTTGTGCGGATGTCATTTTTAAACAGCATAACTGACTCTGTAACTCTGGCAAAGTGGTGCTACTTTGGCTGCTCACCAGCTGGAAATTTTTGTTATAATTCTTCTTTGGTCAAAGTTAACTTGGAAATTGGGAATAGAGAAAGATCGTGTGCATGCTTTTTTAACTTGTTTGATAATATTTAAATGGGATCAAGTTAGTTTTTTAATTCTCATTTTCTATCTAAGCTTCATAGTTTATGATAAAAGGGATGTGCTTCCGTTGGGCACGAAGATTGACTGTAGAATTGATGACATGTATATATTAACTTTATCTCTTTCGTCGATCCTGTTGATTGCATTGCACCACTGCTTCATTTGCTTTGATCTGTACCAGTTATGCATGTTCTCAATTCAGTTCTGTATCCCACCACCTGTATGCAACTGTTATTGTCACTGCAACCATGTATAGTTACTACTGTTACCTATTCCAACCATTATGCTTCAATGACTTCGCAGATCAAATCATATTAACTGTATGTTTCACCAACCATTTTTCTTACTTATTTACATACTGAACATTATTGCCCCACCTAACTATTCCATCAAATTGCACGAAGGAGGCACGCCATTGGCACGCCCCGGCATCTAGTCTCTTTGAAAACCAGTAGAATACACAGGAGCAGAAAAAACATAAAAGTTCAGAGTATTGTTCTAGCAAGACCATTTTTGTGTAATCGACTATTGTAAGGATGCACAAATTCTCATGCAGTTTGTGCTGCTTCGCCATTTGTTCAATCTTGATAAAACTGGTAAAACTGAAGGCAGGCGTGAAATCTTGATAGATGCAGTTCACCAGCTGCTAACCTGCAAATGTAATGGTATAAGCTTTGCTGACAATCTTTTCCATGACTCACTTGATTAGCTAAGCCGGTTAAACATTCTTTGCTTACAAGAAACTTTAAAAGCACTAGACAAATGCACATGGAGCTTATAATTTATACAAAACTACTTCTGAAAATGCAATTAGCACATGATGAACTCTATACTGATGCAGGAAGAAACAATTAACAACAGATTCAGACATCTATTTTCTGCAAAACTTCCTCGTAGCATCAGATGCCATGACCTTGATCTTATCTGATAAATCATCCATCGAATCAAGTACTGTTTTCCTTCTTCCGAAGCTTGCGAACATGTCAGGGAGGTGGCATTGCACTTGTTCAATCAAACAAAATGCTCATGGTCACTAGTGCTTAAATCAGAAATTTCATACCCCTAAAATCAATTTTTCAGATATGAAAATTGCCCATTTTATCATTGCATAATAGCAACAAATCAACAAAAATAGACGGTCCTTTCCATAGAAATTAGCCAGATTTGAAGTTAATATGTGGGGAAATTTTAGGGCTTAGGAAAAAAAATTACCTTCAGTCATGATTCGCCGTCTTGTGCCACCGTGCTCGTCCTCAACCTCCTCCGTCGCCGTGTACAGCCTTCGTCACCGTGTGCCACACCCGCCACCGTGCACCGCCCCCAGCTACAGCCCTCCGCTTGTCATTGGGATTGGGAGGACAGGGGGAAGAGATAGGGAGGGATGGCGCCACCTCCGTGCACTGTCTCCCCGGCCACCCGATGGCAGGGGGTAGTGTGGTGGCAATTTACTCGTAATCTCAATGAAAACCAATGGGTAGTGGTGTCATTTGGTCGGGAGGTGGAGCTGTGGAGTTAACTTTTCCCCGCTGCATCACCATAGTTCAATTTTTAGAGCACTCCAACCCACCTGCTTCACATTTGGTTGGATTTGGACTGTTTGGTTGAGCGGCAGCTCTAGAAAAGTTGGAGCTGGGAGCTACAGTCATGTCAAACAGACCCGAAAATCTCACGAGTCTTGGCCAGTAGTCTTCTGCTCAGTCCAAACTCTCCACTCTTTGCTAGGACTTTCCACGTTAGCAGAGGCGGCAAACCAAAAAACCTTGCCCTCAACGCCACTTGAGCAAAGATGCCACACTTGGCCCGCAACGCTTCTTGTTGTGTTTCCTAGAATCCTCGGCTCATTGTCAACTGGTTGCGACGCCACTTCGTAGTGTGGGACCTCGTTCTCTGGTGGTCGATGCCAGGCCCGTCTTTGGGCATGTGCAAGTTGTGCGACCGCAAAGGACCTCTAAAAAAAGGGCCCCAAAATTTATGTGCTTTAATTTAAACCAATATGTTCCAATATATTTAGGATCTTTAGATTCAATTCCTTCAAATTTTACTCTTTCTACGCCACTGAATCAGTTGGAACGAGTTGTTCTCTTGTCAACTCCGACAAGTGTTTGATGGTACTCATAACTGCATTAAAGAATTGTATTTTGTGACGACGTTGTGAACGTGTGTTCTAGGTAATAAGGATTCCATTTTCTATTTAGTAAGAAAAAATTGAATTGTTGGAACGATTCTTTTTCTACTTAGCTGGAACGCCACTACATATGTAAGTGGGTGAGCTTGTTGACATAACTTTAGTTGTCATAGATTGCGAACAATTCTTGCTTGTTTTATTAGCAGGACATAGCTAAAGAAAGGAGTATCAGACTGATGGTAGCTTTTCTGGTATAGTTGGAAGGCAATGCATAACAAACAAAAATCAGTAATAATAGAGACATGTCCCAATGTATTATATATAATATATAGCTATGATTTATTATGCAACTAATAATTTTTAAAGAGGACTTATTTTATATTTCATACAGGGCTCCAAAATTGTTAGGACAATTCTGGTTAGTGCTGCGTGGCCTTCACCACCCGGAGGCCGGAGCTGGATCGGATGCACGAAGTGGTGCAGAACTAATGGATTCCCCTTCCAGTTCCAGATCGTCTTGGTGGGCACCAACAAGCAACAAGCCTTTGGTTGCGTTTACTCGTTAGAGGCCAGCAAATGGGGCAATCTCATCTCAACAGTCCCTCCCTCTATACTGATTTGCTTTATAGGTTTTGGGTGGCATCCTTCGATGGACTTTGACCTGAACTAGCAAAGGCTAGCTGTAATTCATTTGCCAGTGAGTGTTAGTGATAAGAGAAATTTTACGCTCCTTAAAAAAATATCTCGAGGTATCTAAATTTTACATTAAAATTTTTAGTACCTCGAAGTACTTAGTATTTGAAGGTATCAAATTTTACATTAGAAAATATGATATCTTTTATTACTTTTTCAAAGATGATAAAATTACCCTAGTGATGAAGACAATAGAAGCTTTTGTGTCATGCCGCCGATAGATGATGTTGCTGCTGGCACGATCATTAGCTAGTTGACAGAAAATGATGCCTTGTTAGTATCAGGTGTCAAAGAAAATCACAAAAGAAAGGATATTATCGTACGCCCCACCGGTATACATAGACAAAGGTAATGAACCGAATTTTCTTAATACAACAACAGCGATTCCTTTTGCAGAATAACATTGCATATAAAACATTGGTAATATTCAATTTAACCAGATGAGTGGACAAAATGTTATAGCTATGCGCATATTCTCCAGGCCTAGACAAATAAATTGAGGTACAACTACGCAGTTGACAGCAAGAAGGAAAATATAGATTATGAACACTTCATGCGTGCGCGTTCTATTCTAAGTAGGTTTCAACTCAGTACTATTAGTCACAACGTGCCGTTTCAGTTCGCACGTACCATATAAGTTAATACACCAAAATAAACGTTTTACAAGTTTATGTATTAGGTTGCATCCACTAGTACAATTTACTAAAATTTTTAAATCTTGTTGTAGAGAAAGGCACAACGTACTGCTAATACAAGCCAATATTCGCTTGAATGGCATAAAAATGTACATAATCATACCGAAATGTACAAACTGTACATGTTACTTCTTTAAAGCAAGCATAAATATATTCTTACCATCGACTTTATCTCTCTCAATAAGATGAAACTGATTTTATCAATTATTTTTACAATATTACCATTGGACTGGATATTTTTTTAAAAAAATGCTTAAAATGTTCTTCAAGATGTACCAGATTGACAATTGACTGACCCTTCGAAGTTTCGAAAAAATATGAAAATTTTTTGTGTAGCCGCCTTAAACAATATAGAAATTTGTTGTATGTTTCAATATTTTTTTCTATGTTTTTTAATTCAAAAACTTTTTTTATGAACCATAAGAATAAGGGAATCACTTACATAAAAGAATGCCTAAGCATAAAAATAAAAATGTAGCATATGAAAGATGATTTACATAATAAAATATTAACACAAAAGTATTCTATTAGCATATAGAAGATAAATTATATTTTGAAAAAAGTTAATACATGGGAAAAAATCTTAAAACATACACACAAACTTCCATATTGTGTAAGGAGTAAGGAGGCTGCAAAACAAAAACCATATTTTTCCGAAACTTATAGAAGTTAATCAATCGTCAACCAATTGATAAAATTAATGTATGGAAAAAAATCTTCAGACATACACACAAATCATATTTTTCTGAAACTTATAGAAACAATTGATAACATCGATGGTATATTATAGGGAAAGACAAAGTCAATAGAAAATCATTTAACTAGAACAAACTCGATGACATAGAATTGATTTTCTCTTAAAGCAACACCCCAAGTATCCTAAAAGGATACCAAATAGAAACAACAAAGTGTTGTTTACCACTAAAACATTCATAGACAAACCATTTAGGACACAGTACTTGCAGTACTTGTAGTGAAAATGGAAGCATTAACCAGGTCTATTTCAAATAAGTTAAATAGCTTAGCACATGATGCTAGTAATCGTTCCAACAGGCAATTTCTTCTCACGAATTTGGTTACCCTCACTGCTCACAACAAACAGATTTGTCTACAAATAGCAAAGACAAAGGAAGTATGTATTACTCTCTACTTTCGATTAGAAGAATCTACAAATGTTTCAGAACTTCTGTATCCTTAAGGCACTGCAAATTAACTATAGCTTTAACTGTAGTTTGTTTAACATATATACGTGCTTCATGGTCTAGCAAAATGGGAACTAACACATTACAATTATTTTGTTTGCACAACTAATTTGCATCAGATCAGGCAAACAAACTAATTAATAATGATTGGCTTATGGATTGTGGAGATGCAATAATTTTGAAGTCGATATACAACAATTCAAAGGGAAAAGGAAAGGAAAATTTAGATGAACTCAAACAATTAAAAATCGCTTTCTAAAAAGAATAATATAAACAAATAACAGCCTAAAAGAAAATCTTAAACAATAAAATATGCGCAAGAAAAATTCAAATGTGGCTTGAAGTATTTTTCTTGAATCCTCCATGCTCTAAATGGCTCCCTCAATTTTTACTTGAATTTTCAGCGCAAAACAATTTTTAGAGTTTTTAGAAAGAAAAACCTAAAAATAATCCTCCTTTTTTCTTTGGACCAAAAGTCGTCCCAAATCTCTCTCTCCCAGGCCGCTTCCCTCTCATCCGGCCCAAGTCTCTCTCTCTCTCCTTCCTCTTGTTCTTCCTTCCCCTCGGCCATCTCCCTGGCCCCACCATGATCTTGATTAATGATCGGTTAGAGACTTCGTTCTCCCTTTTCCTCAACCATCTCCCCCACCATGATCTTGATTAATGATCGATTAGAGGCTTTGGGAATGGCACTATGATCTTGATTAATGATGGATTAGTGGCTTTTTAGCCTAGACATGTCGGACTCTCCATTCAAAATTACCAAACTTTTTTCAGTTGGCTCGAGGAGCTTGTTTCTATTAGTCGCACCTCGACCGTCATAAGGATCAGTCTTTGGGCCTTTGTTGTTAAGCATATTCCGAGAAACCACATCTCTAGTAGGTAAGGCTTAGCGATGTACTTCTCTTCTAAGATCTTCACAGGATTCCTGAGAGCCTATAAGCACATGATTTCCTGCTCAAGACCTTCTCGGATCAAAATGACAACTTAAGAAGACAAGATGGAAGGCTTACTTTCAAACTGTGCTTGGGAGAAATTAAGTTCCGCTTGGAAAAAAGGCAATTTATCTCGCTGGTACTTCATCGAGGTAAAAGAAAGTTGGAGGCGAATCAGTATTGTTACCAGATCATTGGTTCGACCACGTTGCTGGTCGGCCACCACGTTCTTTTCCTCATCACTACGATATAATATCGATAAAGGAGATATTAATATATCTGACTACATTTAAATAACTACAGCACTAGAAAGAGATTATTAAAAGATTGTCTAAAAATTACTAGTCAAGATAGAAGCTAGCCACCACCTCGCCAGTCTTCTCGAGTTGATCCATGAGCTTTTCCCTCTCTTCCTCAGCCACACCCTCATGGACCTCCTTCTTGAGGTCCAGCTCTGGATGCTTGGATGAGATACATGCAAGGGTGTGGCAGGCTCCAGTCTTAAGGGCAATGCGGGTGTCCCAGTTAGCTTTCTCAGCGATGTCAGCGGGGACCTTCTCCATCTCGCCAACTAGCTCCTCGATGGATGCTAGTAGTGAGACTTCATCGGGGTGCAGTGGCGGCTTCACCCCACGACCAAGTTGCTTCGCCACCTCATTGAAGGCGAAGAAGTTCTCCTTCAGCCCGGCACAAAGGGCCTCCCTTTTGCTCTTCTCCTCTGCTAGGGCCTTCTGACCCTCTTGGTGGATTTCTGAATTCTCTTTAATGAGAAGGCGTAGGCTTTCGTTGTCGGTCTTTGCCCTGGCCAACTCCTCCTTGAGTTTTCCCACCTTCTCGTTGGTGGCGGTGAGCTCGGCGATAAGCCGGTTGACTTCTGTGCTAGCCGCCTTAGCTGAAAGGAGTACCTCTTGGCAAGCGCTAGCTAGATGGTCGAACGCCGTTCCTGGAGGCGGCACGACGACTGCAGCAACAGAGGGCAGTGGGGCTGAGGAGGGGGAGACGACGACGGGAGTGGCTGGATGGGAGCTAGCCTCGTCATGTTTCCCCATGTTCTGGACAGAGATGGTAGGGGTGGCCCTACAAAGATAGTCAGTTCAAATCAACCGACACTGTTATAAAAAGCTAACATAAGAGTGACTGAGGCAAGCTACTTACTTGGCCTTGCTCTTCGACATAAATCTCATTGGTTTGAACATGCCACTGGTGGAGGCCTTATCGGGTGAGGAGGTCTGTGAAAGAACAATACTATACAAGTCAGCAAAATCTTTGTTTCCTACTAATCTTATCCTCCCGAGGACTTCATAGTAGAGGACAAGTACTTACTAAGGAATGGGTGCCCTTTGTCAGGACAACACCCGTGGGGCCCACTCTGAAGCCCCATTTCCTCTTCTTGGCTCCAACAGTACCACTAGACCTAGGTTGAGAGGCCATGTTAGCCACCTTCTCAGTGGTAGGCGACCCTATCTCCGTCTCCACCACGTCTTTTGTGGTGGTGGCTTCCTGGTGGTCAACAAGTGCTTCAATGACGTCGGTCAGGGGCAACTCTTGTAAGCGCCCGCATTACGGCCTTACAACATCGATTAGATGAAAGGGGGATGGGTTCTGAATACCTACATTTACAATCCCATCCCTGACAACTTGGGCTAGGTTGCACAAGGAGGTCGGGATGTCTCTAGCCATGCTTGGCTTGTCTATCACCACCTTCTTGGTGTGTCTCTTCACCACGTCATCAGGAAGATCTGAACATTTTCAAATTGAAGTTAGTCCTATACTTCAATATAATACAATGCAGACACTGGGTGAGGATAAATGATTATACTCCAGAAGGACATCCAGGTGGGGTCTTTATCACACGTGTACTCATACACATGGTGCTCACACGCCTGCAACGGATGAATTAGACGATGCACGAAGTCACTAACAATGTCATGCATTGTCAGACCATGTCTCCTAAGCTCTCAAATCTTATTAACAAAGATGTTGATAGATTCGGAATCTGAGGGAGTAGAGGTCTATGTGTTTCTGCGTTTGGGCTTGGTGGTCAAGACAGTGAGGTGGCTGGAGGTGGAGTCAGTGGATAGATAATACCAACCTTCTCTCCATCCCTTTTGAGAGGTTTGTTGGGTCATCTCTATGTACTTCTCTTTCAGGCCATCTCGAAGCCGAACACCACAGTTGCTTATGATTCTTGACTTCTCCATGAACTTGAGTTCATAGAAGTACCTAAATAAATCTCAAAAAGGGCGCACTACTAAATATGCTTCACACAACTATGTGAAGATGCTTAGGAATGCGATGTATTTGGGTTTGAAATGAAGAAGATGGATGTCAAAGAATTCAAGAAGCACTGAACGAAATTCAGATAGGGAGGTAAACAGCCGCAATGAACGAAGGATGCAAACGTAAAAATTTCTCCAAGATTAGGAGCGGGTTCGGTCCTTACCTCTCGACGCTTCATCATCCCTTACCCATAGATTGCTCCCTCCAACTACAGCTCCTTGAGTGCTGCCTAGTCCATGGTCGATTCTCCAAGATGATGGTCGGGGAAGGAACGGAAATTTGTGGTGGAAACTAGTGTTTTTGGATGCTGGAAGGTTGAACACGAAGAGCACAAAGAGCAACTGAAGCAAATGGGCTTGAAATGAATCTCACCGCTAGAATATAAAGCCCGGGCTGATGGTTCACATTTCGAGGAAAGTGGTGCAAAATTCCCAGCAAACCAATAGAGCATTCCCATTTGGCAGTTAAGATTATGACCTCTATCCAGATTTGAAATCCGACTATGTTGTGGCATATTGCCCACATAAAAGGACCAAGTAGTCGACCTTGACATAATCTGATGTTTTCCAATGATGGTTTACTTTCTCTACAAAATGGTTTCTCAAGTAAAAAGGGCAACGATGATGTCGTATGTATATTTGCGAAGGTCAGGGGCTACTGTTAGTGCTATAGATATGGCATACCCATATACCTGCACTTACCATGAACAGGAATATCTCATACCTATTCTTATATGGAAAGTTATCCCTAAATATTTATAAAGATACAGATAAGGAAAATCCTTGTTTGCCTAAGGAATGACTGTTTAGCCCGATACGGCGACAACAAGGTCTTGTCTGCCCCTATCCTAATTGGAACCCTGCATAAATATAGGGTCTCCTAGGAGGAAAGGGCATCGAATCATAAACCATAGACACCAAGCCTCATCCATTTTACGCCTAGAGGAAGCCCTTCAACTAGCTGCCAACTACAACCCGCCACTTTGCCTGTCAAGATTTGTTTGGTAGGCTAGATGACTAGCTTGCTCCCTATTTGTACACATTGTGATACACCCTAGATCAGTACATATAAACTGGAGTAGGACTATTACCTACCTTGAGGACCTGAACCAGTATAAAAATCCTTGTCCCTTGCTCTCTTATTCCACTCTCGCGTATACCTTGGTATCAGCTGTACCCTACGTCCCTTAAATACTGCGGTTGGGTCTAACCCGTCGACAATGATCTCTCCTTTTTGGTCATTTTGACTCTGCATCCTCTTTGTTGCTACTGTGTTGATGCCTAAAGCCTCACTTAGTTGCTCAACACTGAATCCGTTGAATATGTTTTGCCCAGGGTGTTGCTCAATTGAGCTACCATATACTTGTTGAACTCTATTGTTGTTACCGGCTAATAAGAACTCTTGAAATTTTTATCAATGAAAACTTAATGTTTTAAATATGAATTGCATTGTGAGAACATATGAAAAACATAAACCAACCACAACTTCGATGGAAATATTAGTTAAAAAGTTACCTTTTGCCTTGGTTCAAGCATATTAGCACTGTTGTTTATGTCATAAACATATACGGCAACAACAGGTGCATCACCATCATTATAGAACCAATGTGCAACACCAGCTGGGAGTGCAACAATATCTCCTTGTCTAAATTGATAGATCTTTTGGTGCTCGTCCCTAAACTTTTGGTTTTTAATTTGCCATTGAGGTGAAAATTGTTGGAATTGTTGTTGGTAAGTCGCATGGCAACCAGGGAAAGTTAAGCCCATAGAACCCTTCCCTAAAAATTATAATGTTCACATCAGGTGCATAAAAACATGAAAACATATTCTTTTGACCATGAAAGTCATAAATGCTAAAGTGCTAGTTGCATCGATGTAATTTTTTATTGTATTTATCATCATACAAACCTTGAATGATGTAGACCATGCCTAGAGTGTTAGTGTATCGAGGTACCAAAAGACCTTGAGGCTGAATGACACGTCGGATGACAAATGTACCAGTGTGTTGGAATAATTCATTCCTCTCATCAACATACTCAGTCACACCACCTTCTGGTCTCACTTTCTGAAGTGACTCAAATGCTTGTAGTCTATCAAATCTACACTCACTAAAACTTCCTTGATAAGGACTATGCCATGGGTTTGTGCTTGGATTAAATAGTTGGGCCATAGAACCATGGACCAAGAGAAGAACACAAAAGCATATAGAAAACTGAGTGGAAACAGTAGTTGCCATAGCTTTTTGTATATGCTAATGGAAACTTAAGCTAATTGATGTGAGTTCAAGGACAGGTTCAGCTAGTGTATATAGCAAAGGAAAAGCATATTGGGATTGAGGTGACAGAGTTTGTTGCATGTATAGACAATATCTGACTTGTAGTGCTAAAATAGTGCATTGGGAAATGCAACTTTGCAAGTTGACCTGTACATTTCATGACTCAGCCATGACACACTCCTTGTGCGTTTGGAGAAATACAAATGAAGTTTGTTAACAAATGCCTATCCATAATCTTAATGTATGTCTTTGCATTGTGAGTATATTTGTTTTTACCCCCATAAAGTTCTTATACTTGATAAAGATGAGGCTAACTTTCAGATAACAAACTTGTATGTATGTTGTCATTTTTGCATGGCCAGCTATACTTGATAAGTTAGGCGTTCTTCAAAATAACAAATATGTAGGTTTGTTGTCATCTTTACGTGGCACACTACAGTTGATAAGTACCTTGTATTTGTGAATAACATATTTGTAACTTTGTTTTCATGTAATCAATGAAACAGATTGGTGTAAGTAATTTTGCCACCTAATGTGCCTTTTATAGTTTAATTATTGTATAACTTGCCTATCAAATCTTTTTTTTAACTATTTTGAAACAACTCATGTGGATAGTTTTACACATCTCACCACAACTTTCAGATTTGTTGTCGATCTATTGCAATTTGGTCTATATAAACATAACTCTTCAACTAGAATTAATGATTTAAAGTTTCTTGAAGAGATAACTACATTATCATAAGTCATTTATTATGCTATCTGTATTAATCACAGTCGTTACTTGTTTGGTTTAGATTCTCCTTAGTTAAATAGAACATAACATTTAGATTTTTATAAAAAGTCAGATAGGGGGTGTAATACCACAGTATCCCGTTCCGAAATAGTATGATACCAGATAGTGAGATAGGTATCAGGTATGATAACCACCGAACCAAACTTTGGTACTCCATAGGTACCGGTCGATACCAGTTAGGTACCAACTAATAGCTATCAGCACTAGATCTGGTATCCATTGGTACCAGGCAGATACTCGTCGGTACCAGACATGATGGTACGAGGCTTTTTGTGATCTATGGATGGAAGAGGATTAATAGTTTGAATGTCACCAATAACTAGAACAAGTCAAGGGTGTTGTATACATACATCTAACACTTAGTAGTCAGTGATCAAAATTAACCTAACCTTGACAAGTCCAGTGATTAACCATCACTAATGACACCATCTACTTGTATTACTTAGTAAACTATTTCAGGGATACTCTACATGCCAGGCTCCGCAGCCCTTGTTCGCCTGCATCTGTCATACCGCCTCTGTCAGCCTCTACATGCTGCACCGCTGAAGTGACTGCACTACTGGTGCTGCTCCCCTGCGGTCGTTGTTGCTACCACCGCTCGTTGGCACCGGCGCTCGAGTCAAGCGTCGCGACTGTAGGGATACGGCTAGGTTACAATAACACAAAAATAGAATATTCTACCGATTAAACCAGGAACCATGCGAGTAACATATCATGGATCGTTACCACTCAACGTGTCGAGCATCGGAAGAAGAGTTGAAGCAGACCAGTTCAACGTAGCGCACATCAGTGTAGAGGAAGTACTCGATCTCAGCAACCTGATCGTATCCAACTCACGTGAGTGTCTCCTCGCATTTCTACATCAATTAGCGCTGCAACACATTGGCGCCTCTACAGATATCCACAAGTCCAGAGGTGGAATGTTATGCGCGAATGCAGTGCCCACACGTAGCTAGGGTTTGGCTCGACAACAGGTGTGGCTAGGGTTTCTCACGTATGTATGTGTCTTACTACCCCGCGACCCTTCGCCCCTGAATATATAGGACTTCTAACTACGCCTCCGAGGCCCATTAGGAAACCTACTCGCATCTCTATCCGAATTGAGCCACTATTGGATCTCTATCTAATCAAGTTGTTTCAACCCGCCAAGGATGTGATCCCGTAGGTTCATGTATACCCGGTTGCAACTCGAAAACACCTTTTCGGTCCACATGTCAATAGCGACCCTGTGGCGCCCCAAACTATGCTGGTCTAGAAAGTCAACCGGCATAGGCTGGAGGTCACAACCTTATCTGTGGTTACAGTACCAGTCCCAGGATACACGAGCTGGTACTCACAGGATAATAGTGGAATCCAGAAATACAAAGCTTTTATTACAACATTGTTAGAGGTCTCAAACTACTACTGTCGTGGACAAACCCCAGACTATTAGAAAGACTGAAAGGACAAGGTAAACGCAAGCGGAAACATAACAACAGTGGAGGGTGACATGAAGCAAGAAGACAACCATAAATCCACAGGCTAGGCTTGGGAACTAGGCTTGAAACCCAGAGGAGTCGTACTCGACCTGCTCTTGAAAATAGGCCTCGGCGGAAGGGTCAAGGTATCCTTCTTCTAACTCTATAAATAATAATAGCAAGGGTGAGTACTCAGTGTACTCAGCAAGCCCGGAAAAATATGACATGCAAGGCCAATAACAAGGGGTGGAACGGTTTTATTTGGAAAACCAGGTTTTATAAATAATTTAGTTGTAAACCTCTAGTGTAACAGTTTTTAGTTTCGAAGTAAGGCTCACGCCTCACTCCATTCCACAGGTCGCTTCGCAACAACCTGTCACTGTAGTAATTCTCAAATCAAACACCGTGCCATCTCAGCACTGCTCGGCCATCTCAGCCACTCTACCTCGGCCATCTCAGCCCTAACCACACCTTGATGCCAATCAACACCCCGAGTCACACAGACTCGTTCCCAACCACGAAGGCTGGCCGTCCGCCACAAAGGCAAACTCTGGTGACGGTACCCATTCCAAGGATTTATTTATAAAACAAACACTACGCTATGAGAAACACTTCACATCCACCCATGACCGTGGGCACGGCTGTTTAAACAGTTTGACTAAACTCTGCAAAGGTTTCACGCTTTACCCACACGTCGCGGACTTCTCGCATTACCGAACACATGTGGATCAGACATGGCCGACAAAGGAGAGCTCGCTACAAGGCTTTTCCATAACCAACCCATAAATATCCCGTGTCCCACAGTTGGGTGGAATCTCTTCACCAAGCATCAGGCCAAATTTCAAGCCCTCATCTACTCAGGCCCCACCGTATGGACTCCGACACATCCCCACTGCAGGAGATTGCCATACCCGCCACCATACCAGTGCTCCTCAACTGCTAACATGCTGGACATCTATGTTTTAGCTATCTACTCAGCCAGGGGCATCCCATTATACCCGTGTGGTCGTACTGTCATATGTTCAGATGAATTTCCCAAAGAAAACGGTCCTTATGGATAATACGTAGTCAAACCACCAAGGTACTGACTCCCGCATCATCATGTTTTTACAAAACACTTTTCTCCTTCTTAACCATACCGACATCTCGCCGGGTTTTCAAAATATAAATATCCCAGTTTTTCCCGCACGACAGAACAATCGTGACCTATAGGTAATCTACTTTGGCATTTTAAATACCAACGCAAAATATGTAGTGGAGTTACAAAGGAATGGGGTCATCAATTCCTATATAGTAAAAGTGCGACTACTGGGAAGGTCCGACGATCCATATTTGAATCATGGCCAAAAACAGTGTAACCTAAAGCATGCAATTTGACAAACAAAATATTTAATTTTAAAAATATAGGTGCAATAAATGGTCAAGGGGGCTTGCCTTGTTCCGCGACAACGGACGAAGCGTCGAACTCCTGCGCGAATCCTCCGTCCGACTCGGGTTCTAAACACGAGAAAATAAACCATACATAAAACCACTGCTAAACCAAGATAAAACATGAAAAATACAGCGTTAATAAATAGAGGGGAATTTTAGAAAGATTTTGGAATTTGAACGGAGTCAAACGGAGTTCGGGATGAAAAGGTATGGATTTTTGAAGTTTTGGGGATTTTTGGAGGGTTAAAAGAATAGAGAGTAATATTCCAGGGAATATTCCGAGTGGGGCCCAGCTGTCAGGTCAAAGGAGTCAAAGGAGGGAGGGAGAGATGTGGGCCCGTGGGTCCCACTCTTTTTCTTTTTCTTCTTCTCTCTTTTTTTTCTTTCTTCTCCTTCTTATCTCTTTCTCTCTCTCCTTCTTTCCTTTCTCTGTTTCTTTTCTTCTCTCTTCCCGAGCAGCAGGAGGAGCGGCGGCCTGGCGCGGTGGGGTGTGGCGGCCGGTGGCTGGGCAGCGCGGGGCCGACGGTCGGGCGGTGGGGAGGGGAGGGGGCGGCGTCGGCCGGGCGGCTGGGAGGCGGCAGCGCGGCGTCGGCCGGCGGCTGCACGGCGTCGGCCTCCGGCCAGAAGTGGCGGTCGGTCGGCTGGGCGCCGGCTGCGGTTGGGAGCGGTGGCTGGGTGCCGACAGAGGGGAGGGGCGGCTCGGCCGGGGAGAAAGGAGGAGGAGGGCTGAGCAGGAAGAAGAAGAAGAGGGGAAGGAAAAGGGGTCGGCCACCTCGACGCGACAGACTCCGGGACTTCGGCGACTCGGCTCCGAAGTGGTAAAAATGGAGTAGTGAATCGGCTGAGGAGCTCCACGGTAAGTCTTCTAGGGTATTTATACTGCCAGGGTGATTCGGGAGGAGGAACTTGGCGACGAGAACATCCATTGATGCCTCTGTGCATGTTTCTCCGTCTACAGGCTCCTCTGGCTGTTGTCGCTGCCTGGCTTGCTCGGCGAGCGGCGCGGAGCGGTGCCTAACTTTAGCGGAGAAGACGGAGACGGTGACAACCTTCACTGTGTACTGGTAGGACGGTGCCTAACCGTCGGTTTTGCAGCAGGTTTAGGAAAACAGGGACAGAGAAAGAAACATGTATGCACGAGTGTTGGATGAGCCTGAGTGGTTTTTCCTGGCTTAATGAAAGTGCAGAGAATCTCCGAGTGAAAAAGGACTAATAAACACCGGGCGGTAGAAGTCCAAAATATTTTGGAATATTTGGACGGAAAGAAAATGATTTGATACGACCGGGGAAATAAATAAAAACAAAATTAAAACTAACTTTATAATTTTCGGAGATTTTGAACGAAAAGAAAGAGCGATGCTAAACTGCGGTCTTAGAAAAACGCGGGCGTTACAGACCCCTAGCAGGATATATGTACTAGCGGTGTGTACATAAAGATCACATCAGCTGAAACTGTGTACGAACCCATTTGCCTCACGATACCGATCAAGCTCAAGGAGAGCATTGTGGCATCCTATCTGTCGGTGACACGGGTCCGGGGGTATCGAGACCAAAGGGAAGGGCGGCCACAAGGATCCACGTGGCCCGTTCCCCCGAAGGGGTCGGGCCCGAGGGTGACGTGGCGGCTGCCCTCCCGGTTTCCCCTAGGGTCGGGCCGCTCCCGTTTCTCCCCCGAGACCTGGGGCGCCCCGACCCCCTGCGGCTTGGATGCCACATGCGCGGGTTAGGTGAGCGCGACAGAACTCACCTAACCGCATTTATAGCGGTTCAGACGGGCGCACTACGTCGCATTTAATGCGGCGTGGCACGTGCATATCCGGTCCGTGACCGGTCACGGTGAGTGACCGGTCGCAAACCGGTCAGATCGCGGGTTAGGTGGTGCCAGGATGCCTATGCACCGCACGCGCGCCAGGCTGCCTGCTGCATGCCTCGCCTCGTCCCATTAGAATGATGAGAGCCTTCTATCTCTCGTCTCTCAGCCGGAGTTGGTACCCTAGCTCCGGTCAGATGTTTCCCGTTCCCAATGTGAGCGGAACACGGAAGTCATCCGTCATTTAATGAAGGCTGAAATGGGCGTCCCCCCGGATGGGTCGGCTGACCGAGCGAAGGCGTGCTGTGGCGTCCGTCAGAGGCTGCTTCCGACGGTAGGATAGCTCTAAATGTAAAATAATGTTTTCTTTCTTAGGCAGCTCGTGGCCTATGTGGTAGCCCCTTGCCATATAAAAGGAGGCCCAGGCCTAGGAGATTAAGAGGACTCTCTCTGGATTCCATCATACTCTAAGATCTACCAGAACACAGGAGTAGGGTATTACGCTCCTTAGTGCCCGAACCTGTCTAAATCGCCTGTGTCCACGTGTTTTTCTCGCTGGGATCCCACAGATCAGGGGCGAAGAATTTCACCTTGCGCCCTTGGCCGAACCGGCAAAGGGGGACCTGCGCGGTCTCCCGGTGAGGAGCTTCATGCTCCGTCATCTGGCGCGCCAGGTAGGGGGCGCGCGCGCGTTTTTCTGAGCCCCCATTTCCTTTCGTGTGCACCAAGCTTCGCCAGGTAAGCCCTATGGCCGAAGAGGCAGTGGCGTACGATCCTTCTTTGAGCGCCAGCGGTGATGGCAGGGAGCAGAACCCACGCCATCGGGCTCGCACCCCGTCGTCCCCCTCCCGCCGGAATCTTGGGCGGGGGAAGGCGCCTGAGGAAGTCGAGGGATCCGCGACCTCGCCGCCCGCAGGCGACGGAGGAGGACGGCGAGGTGGGGTGCGCCGCCGCCTCACCTATGGTGATGGCGGCACGCCCCAGGGCGCACTCCAGGCTGCGGGCGCACTCTTGCGTCACCCGCCCGTCGTCCCCGATCCAGAGACCCCAGCCCAACGTTGGCTGGATGACGTGGCCAACCTGGTCATGACGGCGCAGCAGCGCCTAGGCACCGGCAGGCGGTCTTCCGTCACCGAGACCTCTGGCGCTGCCACCGCTGGCTCTACGTCGTCGAGGCGGAGGGCACGATGGGCGATGGCCGACACCCGCCGTTCGTCCATGGTTCCCTCGTCAACGCCTCCAACTCATGAGAATATGCATGGGGGGCCAGACGCCCGACTCGATATCGAGCGCTGGCGCGACGCTTGTCGCGCCGCCCATGCAATGGAAGGCGCCTCCTCCTCTGGGGCACCACTCCGTTCCGGTCACGAGGGCCGGCCCCCCGTGTCCCTGGTTGGTGGTGTCGGCTGTCGAGCCTTCGTGGCGAGCCTTCGGAATGTCCGTTGGCCCCCGAGGTTCCGGCCCACCATCACCGAAAAATATGACGGGAGCGTCAACCCCGCTGAGTTTCTCCAGATCTACACGACTAGAATAGAAGCCGTGGGGGGTGACGACAGGGTCATGGCGAACTTCTTTCCCATGGCCCTGAAGGGCCAGGCGCGGGGTTGGCTAATGAACCTGCCACCCGCATCGGTCCACTCCTGGGAGGACTTGCGCCAGCAGTTCACCACGAACTTCCAAGGCACATATCCGCGCCCAGGCGAAGAGGCGGACTTGCACGCGGTACAGCGGAGGGACGATGAGTCTCTCCGCTCGTACATCCAGCGGTTCTGTCAAGTCCGCAACACCATACCTTCCATCCCTGCACATGCGGTTATCTACGCATTCAGGGGGGGCGTGCGGCACAACCGCATGCTCGAAAAGATCGCCTCCAAGGAGCCCCAGACCACCATGCAGCTCTTCGAGCTCGCGGACCGTGTGGCTCGCAAGGAGGAGGCCTGGACATGGAACTCCTCCGGCTCTGGAGCGGCGGCTCTGGCTGCCCCCGAGTTCGTCGCTCGTTCAGGGCGGCGGGACAGGAGGAGGAAGAAAAGGTCGGCCCGTTCCGACGACGAGGGTCATGTCCTCGCCGCCGAGGGCGCTTCGCGGGCCCCCCAAAAGGGGAGGCCTGTGGGCGGCAAAAAGAAGGAGGTCGGTGCTCCTGGCAGAGAGCGCCCGGCCGGCAGGTTGTGCACTGTGCATAACACCTCCCTCCACGACCTCATCGACTGTCGCGCGGTTCAAAACTTGGCCGAGCGAACGAGGAAGTGGGAGGAGGAGAAGAGGCAGGAACGCTGTGAGGGCAAGGCCTCGCCGACTTCCACCGGCAACCGGCGAGGTGAGGCCAAGCAGAAGGCCCCCGCTGAGGACGTCGACGATGGCGATGACGACCTGGGCTTTCAGGAGCCCGAGGCCACCGTCGCCACCGTTGATGGGGGAGCGTGCGCTCACGCTTCTCGCCGAAGCCTCAAGGTCATGAAGCGAGAGCTTTTGGCCGCAGTCCCCACCCATGAGGCGACGCGGCGGGCGCGTTGGTCGGAGGTCACTCTTACCTTTGATCGAACCGACTACCCGCCATGCATTGCCCGGGGAGGACAGATCGCGATGGTGGTCTCCCCCACCGTCTGCAACGTGAAGTTGAGGCGCGTCCTGATAGACGGTGGCGCAGCTCTCAACATCCTCTTCCCCGCTGCTTTTGATGTCATTAAGGCCCCGGGAATGGAGCTCCGACCGTCCCAACCAATCATCGGCGTGACGCCGGGGCACACCTGGCCGCTAGGCCATATCGACCTCCCGGTCACCTTCGGTGGCCCCACCAACTTCCGCACCGACCGGGTGGACTTCAATGTGGCGGACCTCAATCTGCCCTACAACGCGGTCCTGGGAAGGCCCACGCTGGTGAAGTTCATGGCGGCCACCCACTATGCCTACCTCCAGATGAAGACGCCGGGCCCAAGTGGCCCCATCACCGTCCACGGCGACCTCAAAGTCGCGCTTGCTTGTTTGGAGCAGCACGCGGACCGCCTCGCCGTGGTGTCCAAGCCCACGGGCGGCGACGAGAGGCCCGATGCCTCCACCTCGCCCGCCCCGAGGCAGCGGATGGCCTCAGGCGACGAGGTCCCGGTGAAGGAGGTCGCCCTGGGCGACCTCCCGTCCAAGACCACCCAGATTGATGGTCTCTTGGACGACAAATAGGAAGACGCGCTCGTCTCCTTCCTGCGGGCAAACGCCGACGTCTTCGCATGGAGACCGGCGGACATGCCCGGGGTCCCCAGGGAGGTGATCGTGCACCGTCTCGCCGTGCGGCCGGACGCAAGGCCCGTCCAGCAGAAGGTGCGGCGGCAGGCCCCGGAGCGCCAAGCCTTCATCCGCGAGAAGGTGGCGCGGCTTTTGTAGGCCGGATTCATCCGTGAGGTCATCCATCCGGAGTGGCTCGTGAACCCGGTCATCGTCCCCAAGGCGAACGGCAAGCTCCGGATGTGCATCAACTACACCGACCTCAACAAGGCATGTCCTAAGAACCCTTATCCCCTGCCACACATAGATCAAATTGTTGACTCCACCGCGGGGTACGACCTTTTGTGTTTTCTAGATGCATACTCAGGATATCATCAGATTCGCATGGCTAGAGAGGATGAGGAAAAAACCGCATTCATTACCCCTGTAGGAACTTATTGTTATACAACCATGCCTTTCGGGTTAAAGAATGCGGGTCCTACTTTTCAGCGTACTACTCGTATTTCTTTGGGTAGTCAGATAGGGCGCAATGTTGAGGCCTACGTCGATGACTTGGTTGTAAAAACACGCTACCAAGAGACCTTGCTCTCGGATTTAGCGGAGACTTTCGAAAGTCTCCGCTCCGCGCGCATAAAACTGAACCCTGAAAAGTGTGTGTTCAGTGTGCCTGCGGGCAAGCTTCTCGGGTTCTTGATCTCTGCCCGAGGCATTGAGGCCAACCCCGAGAAGATACGAGCTATTGAGCGGATGCCCCCCCAGCAAGCTTAAGGACGTGCAATGCGTCACCGGATGCATGGCTGCTTAAGCCGATTCATATCGAGGCTGGGAGAGAAGGCGCTGCCCCTATTTAAGCTCCTTAAGCGCTCCGGGCCGTTACCTGGACGGAAGAGGCTGAGCGGGCCCTCACCCAGTTGAAGGCATACCTCAGCTCTCCCCCGATCCTGGTCGCCCCGGAGCCCGATGAGCCACTGCTACTCTACTTGGCGACAACCCCGCAAGTAGTCAGCGCGGCGTTGGTTGTGGAGCGCGACGAGGACAGCCCTCGGCCCGCGCGCTCCCACCCTGTGTCGACCCGACCCAGGACAGAGAAGGGAGGAGAGGCCCCTAACCCGGACGGCGGCCTAAGGCCCCTGACGACCGGATGTGGCCCTCTGCCCGCTCGTCCGACGGCGCCGGATGTCCCCGACCCCCAGGAAGGCCCCGGGGCCACTGCGGGAAGGTGCGGCCCGACACCCTCCGACCCTGAGGTCGTCGGCACAGAAGCCGAGTGGGCCCGGCAAGGCCCCTCGGACGACGAGCGGCCCGGGAACGGTGCCCTCAACGGAGAGGACAGGCCCCGTCGGAAGGTGCAGCGGCCCGTCTACTTCGTTAGTGAGGCGCTGCGTGACGCCAAGACCCGATACCCTCAGGCCCAGAAGATGCTCTACGCGATTCTGATGGCCTCGAGGAAGTTGCGCCATTATTTCCAGGCGCATCGGGTCACTGTGGCCACGTCCTACCCCCTCGGCCAAATCCTACGCAACCGAGAGGGTACTGGACGAGGGGTAAAATGGGCAATCGAACTCTCCGAATTCGACTTGCGCTTTGAACCACGCCACGCGATCAAGAGCCAGGCCCTCGCCGACTTCATGGCGGAATGGACCCCGGCTCCTGAGCCCGATCTCGGACTCTCCGCCCCCGAGGCCAACATGAGCCCCTCGCAGCCGCCTCACGCCACCTACTGGGTGATGCTGTTCGACGGCTCCCTGGCCCTTCAGGGCGCCGGTGCGGGGGTCACCTTGACCTCGCCGAGCGGAGACGTCCTTAGATATTTGGTTCGCCTAGATTTCCAGGCAACCAACAATATGGCGGAGTACGAGGGACTCCTTGCGGGACTCAGAGTGGCGGCCGGAATAGGGATACGCCGCCTCCTGGTTCTAGGCGACTCCCAGTTGGTCGTTAACCAGGTCTCCAAGGAGTATCGGTGCTCCGACCCGCAGATGGACGCCTACGTCCGTGAGGTGCGACGTATGGAGCGCCATTTCGACGGGTTAGAACATCAGCACGTGCCCAGACGAGATAACGCGGTCGCCGACGAACTCTCGAGGCTTGCTTCATTGCGAGCCCCGACCCCACCGAGCGCCTTTGAAGAAAGGCTGGCCCAGCCGTCGGCGCGACCCGACCCCCTAGGGGAGACGGACGCGCCTGCGCGGCCCCCGAGGCCCGTCGGAGTCCAGGCCTCAGGACCCGGGGAGGCCGAGCCCAACCCCCCAAGATTGGTCGCCTGGATAGCTGAGATCCAGGCGTTCCTCAAAGATCAGACTCTATCCGAGGACCGCGAAGGGAGTGAACGCGTCAGTCACATCTCCAAGCGCTACATGCTGGTGGAAGGGGCCCTCTACCAGCGCGGGGCCAACGGAGTCCTCCTGAAGTGCATTCCTCGAGAGCAGGGCATCGAGCTTCTTGTCGATGTCCATGAAGGCGAGTGCGGAGCCCACTCCGCCTCGCGCACCTTGGTCGGCAAGGCCTTTCGCCAGGGTTTCTATTAGCTGACGGCGCTCCACGACACAGCTGACCTGGTCCAAAGATGCAGGGCGTGCCAGTTTCACACCAAGCAAATGCATCAGCCGACTCAGGCCCTGCAGACCATACCTCTTTCATGGTCGTTTGCCGTCTGGGGGCTGAATATCCTGGGTCCCTTTAGGAAGGCCCCAGGCGGGTTCGAGTATCTGTATGTCACAATCGACAAGTTCACTAAGTGGCCCGAGGCTTATCCGGTCATCAAGATCGACAAGCACTCGGCGCTAAAATTCATAAAGGGCATCACTGCTCAGTTCGGGGTGCCTAACCGTATCATTACGGACAACGGCACCCAGTTCACCAGTGAGCTTTTCGGCGACTACTGCGAAGACATGGGTATCAAGCTCTGTTTCTGTTGGCGCAAAATTTCGACCCGTCCAGCAACCAAACGGGTTCCGCGTTACCACGGCGGCCTGGGAGATCTGCTTAACTCCAATGCAGGTCCAAATGGCTTGCCTAGTCGTAAGTAGAGCGTGCCAGTTGATTTGATCTGCAATCAACAAGATTAAACAAGTAAACCATGTGAGAACCGATGGCCGATCGGCCGATAGGCCGATGTTGCATCGTGAAGGCCTGGCCGATAGGGCAAACCTATATCGGCTTACTTGATGTAATAATAAAATAGAACTAATAAGGTAGATCTAATCTCATCGGCCCATGTTATCATGTTTATAGCAAATTACTGGAATCGGCCGATGAGGGTAGCATGAAGATAAACACACTAGCTAATACCCTAGTGCAAACTTATACAAGCCAATCGGCCAATATAAATATACCAACCACAGAGAGATCCTGAGAATACCCTGTAATCAATGTATTTATATTCACCAATCCGCCTGCATAAGTGACAAACACATGCAAGAACATAAAATAATCACATGCATTAGGTAAGACCGGCTGAAACCCCGGCACTATCCTTAATTACGATCAAAAACAGGCTTTAGGTTAAACCTCGAAACACGACTAAGGTCGATAGCAACTCAAAGTGTAGATCGAGAGTTAACATAAAGAAAATCAAGTCTTCAATCGCTTTTGGGGATGGTAAATGCCTTAGATAATCTAAACGAGCAAACCAATTCGATCATCGTCGGCAGTAAACCCTAAAACGAGTTAGCCGCTGGCAAGACAGAATTAGAAAACCGCATCAAGATTAGCTAACACACGATAAACGACGATCACATCGCTAGGGCTTAACGTGCCTAAAGCGACACGCTAGCCCCGACGATGCAGATCGTCGGGGACGAGTTCTTACCTTGCTCTGGAGAAGCAAGAACTCGCCGGGAGTTAACCTCTTGCGAGGGTTGGCGATGCGCCGAAAGTAGATTGAACTGGTTTTTTGTGTGATTGATTGAGAGAGTTCTTACCATGTACAAACTATCGGGATATTTATACCCGAGGTTACAACAGAACCCTTGTAGGGCACGATCTTATCTACAACTAACAAACAAGTCCTTGCGGCAGACTTAAGCCACAGATTAAATCTACACTACTTAATTTACAAGATACAATTGCCTAAAACCGAGCTTTATCTCTATTTGGCAACTTCCTTGAAGCTTACTTCGAGCCCAGACCAGGCCCACGTTGACACCGTCAACTCACAACCCGCATCGGCCCACGAACAAACCAAATCCGTATCGGCCGATACGCTCTTTATAGCAACACCTCCCCAGTCCGATACGGTTACCGCGTCCGATACGAAGCCTGGTCCGACTCCAACTCAATCCTTCCTCTCTGCTTCGGTTTCCTCTTTCCTTTCCGAGTCGATTACCAAAATCCGTCGTTAACAGTTTCGCCTCACCCGCCCACCCCAGAAGCAACGGCCAGGTGGAGCGCCCCAACGCTATCCTCAAGGGCCTCAAGACCAAGACCTTCAACATCCTCAAGAAGCATGGCGATTCGTGGATCGAGGAGCTGCCAGCGGTACTCTGGGTGAACCAAACCACCCCAAGCCGAGCGACAGGGGAAACGCCTTTCTTCCTCGTCTACGGCGCGGAGGCGGTCCTCCCATCCGAGCTCACCCTGAGGTCTCCTCGGGCCACCATGTATTGCGAGGCTGATCAAGATCAGCTTCACCGAGACGACCTCGACTACCTGGAAGAGCGAAGGCGGCGCGCGGCCCTCCGAGCCACGCGCTACCAGCAAAGCCTACGGCGCTACCATCAGCGCCATGTCCGGGTTCGATCACTCTGCGTTGACGATCTCGTCTTACGCCGCGTCCAAACGCGTGCTGGACTGAGCAAACTCTCACCAATGTGGGAGGGTCCGTACAGAGTGATTGGCGTCCCCCGGCCGGGCTCGGTTCGATTGGCCACGGGCGACGGCACAGAACTGCCTAACCCGTGGAACATCGAGCATCTTCGCCGCTTCTACCCATGAGGGGGTCGGGTGTCATACCTCGGGCTCGGGCCAACCCCGCGTCCTCTCGGGCACGCAGGGTTGGCCGGGGGCTCCCACATGCACATACTTGTTTAATTTTTTCCTAGCATTTCAATAACAAGCATTTTCAATTTCCTAAGGACTGCGCCTGTGTTATCGTTTCCTTTTGAAAAATCTTGACTTGAGTCAGTCTGCTTGTGCTCGTCCTTGTCCTCGGCAGCCCGGGTCGTCTAAACCGCCAAACGGGGCCCAGAACCAAGCCGTGCCCCGGGGCGCGGTGAACTCCGGGGGGGAATCGGCAATGGCCCACAATCGGGTCCCCATAACCCTCGGTCACCGCGCTCCTGGCCTGGCCAGTCTCGACATGCGGATCTCCCCAATGCACTAGCTCCGACCCGCGCCGCTTGAGGCTGGGGCCTGGGCACGAGCCCTCGCTCAAGCCAAAGATGCAAAGGGATCGCGACACAGACCATCCTTATCACGCGCATATAGCAAGCATAACTAACATAGAAGTTAAAATTTGTTTGATTGCAGATAAGATGAAGTCAGTTTGTACAAGCGTTGGCCCAAAGGCCTCAGAAGATGAAGGAACCAAAAATTAAGATACGCGGGGGCCCGGGGGCTCACTCCCGCGCACCCGGGTCGCCGGCCTCGCCGTCGCTGTCATCGTCGGCACCATCGTCGTCGTCCTCCTCCTCATCGGAGTCGAGAGCGAAGACGAGCCGAGGGGCCGTCCCCTCGAAGCCGTGGACGATTTGACCGGCGGCATCCCGGACTTGGGCACGCGCGTTGGCCTCGGTTCCGGGGGGGGAATTCTTCAAGCGCCGTCCATGGGGAGAAGTCAGGGTCCCGGGCTTGGTAGCTCGCCAGCACGAGCTCCACCGCCCCCCGGGCGAGGTCCCTTGAGGAAGACTTAACCGTCTCCTCGATCTCCTCGGGGAGCCTTTTAAGGTCCCCGGCCATCTCCGAGAGGCGCTGGGCGAGGCCCCCCCGGTTGGCGGCGTACCTTGGGTGCCGCCCGCGCCAGATGCCCGCCTGACGCCCGGCGCGGTCGAGGCGGGAGACGGCGTCCCGGAGCATGCCGGGCCCCACCTCGTTCGATAGCCGGAGGGCCTCAAACTCCCCGGCGGACGAGTCCAGGGCGCCCTGCAGCTTGGCGATGGTACCCTCGGCGGCTGTGAGGCGGGCGACCAGATCGCCGTGGCCTGCGGCCGCCCTGCCGCTGCGCGCCTGCGCGTCCAGCTCCCTTGCCCGCGCCTCAAGTTCGGAGGCCCGCTGGTTCAGCGCGTCCCTCTCGGCGCGAGCACCTTCCAGATTACGGCGCGCCTGCTCCTCCCGCGCCGCCTCGTGAAGGAGCAGGCTATCCGCCAGCCGCTGCGCCATAGCCTTGGCCTCCTCGAGGGCTCGCCCCCGCTCGGCGAGCGCGTCTTGGCAGAGGCGGAGTACGGACTCCTGCTCAGCGGAGGCGGCCTCGTGCGCCGCCAGTGTCGCCTCCCATGTAGCGGCGGCGGTCTTGCGTGCCGCCAGCGCCGCCTCATTCGTGTCCAGGGCGCGGGCGCGCTCCTCCAGCGCCTCCAGCTCCCGGGCGTGGTGGTCAAGGGTCTTGGCTCGCCGGCACGCAGCGGCCTCTTGCACGAGCAGGCGCGAGCCCCGCCCCCCGAGTATGGCGGTGCGCTCCTCCAGCGCCATGGTCCGGGCCTCTAGGGCCTCCTCGCGCTGGCGGGTCGCCGCCTCGATCTCCACCGCCCGCCGCTCCCGGGCAGCGGCGGCATCGAGAACTCCGCGGGCGGCGTCGAGCTTCTCCTCCAGCTCCGTCATCCGGCTCCCGTATTGGAGACGGAAGTCGTCCCGCGCCTCGTCGAGCACGACGGTGACGATGAGGGCTGTCTCACGCTCCTCCTCCACTTACCGGGCGATCTCCGCCAGGGTCCTGCGGCAAGCCTCCAGCTGCGAGGTGTGCAGGCTATGCGCCTTGCGGCCGGCCTCCACCATGGCCTCCACGGAGCGCCGTCCCTCCTCGACGCGCGCCCACGCCGCGTCGATTTCTTCCCACTCCGCCTGTAGGGCCTGCATTTGGGCGCTTAGCCCATCCAACACCGTGCTGTTGGCCGTAGCCAAGGCCTGCAGAAGGGGCTCCGCGCTTAGCGAGGTGGCAGAAGAAAAGGGGGAAGGCCGCCCCTGTGGTGGTGAAGCCCGGCTCGGCTCGCCAGTCGGTGTGTTGGCCTCGGGGGCCTTTCCCGAGGCCGGCTCTTCCTCAGCGCCTCCTGGGGCGTCGGGCCCCGGGTGCGCCCCCTCGGCGTCATCACGGGCCGCCTGGGTGGCGGCCTCGGCTCCCGGCGCACCGGCGACCTCGGCCTCCAACGCGATCTAGGAGGCAGCCTCAGCAGCCGGTGCCTCGTGCGCGCGCGCCGCCTCCGCCTCCCGGGCAGCCTCCTGAGCTACCCGTAGGCGGCCTGCGGCTTCCTGCAGGTCGGCCTCCTGCCTCTGCGCCTCTGCGGTCGCCGCCTCCACGGCCTCGTTGCTCGCGGGCCGGCCGGCCTTAAAGTGACGTGTGGGGCGGGACGGGGTCTCGCTGAGGCAGACGAAGAATATGGAACAGAAAGCGGTAAACAAAAATAAGCCTTGGGGGTTTGGGAATGAGAGTGTGGCCGCTGTGGGAGAGAGGTCGAACCTACGGGGTGGCCGGCTGAACGACCACTTTGGGGGCGTGATGAGGCTCCCCCTGCACGGCTCAGTCTCCCCCAACTTGCGGAGCCGCTTCTTCTTCCGCTCCTCCTCGGGCTGGGGTGTCGATGCGGCGTCCTCCGGGCGCCTGCCGCTGACGCGCACCGCCCCACCCCCTCGGGGAGGAGATGGAGGAGGGGTCACCTCCTGCTTCCTCTTCCCCTTGGCGTCGGTAGGGCGGCTGCCCCCCGAACCCCCGCCTCGAGGCCTCGAAGCGTGGCCCCCTCTGGGGGTAGATTGGTCCCCTCCGTGGCTGCCGCCCGCGCCATCATGGCCTTGGGGGGCCCGATCCCCCGACGCCCCGACCGTCTGCATGATGGCCAGAATGTTGGCGCACTCCGGGTCGCTGCAAAGGGGGAGAATCCCCCGAGGGATGAGGGATGACTCCACGGAGCTAAGGTTTAGCACCCGTTGGACCACCATCCTGAAGTCCTCGGGGTCCCAATCCCACTTACGCCCCTGGTGGGTCCTCAGGGGGTCCTCGGTCCCGGCGTACTCCCAGGCGCCCCGGGTGCGTCGCCGGAGCTGCACGATCCGGCGGCGGAGGTAATCGCCGAACACCATGGCCCCCGTGAGCCCCTGGGCTCACAGGCCCGCCAAGCGGTCCAAGACGGCGTCGTAGCCTCTCGCTGGTGATGCGGGAAGGCGGCGGCACACTGCCGACAAGCGGCACGGAGCTGCGCGTCATGGCACCAGCGGAGGGGGAGCTTGAGAACGAGAGCGTGTGGCGAGAGGAAGGCGAGAGAAACGAGAGAGCTAGGGCACGGATGGCAAAGGCAGGGAAAAAGTGGCGAGAGGAAGGAAACGAATCCCTTTCTCGGCACCCTTTATACCCTTGCCTCCGCCGTGCTCGGCTCCTCGTTTCCCGCGCCCATCTCCTTGCCCCCTCGTTTCTCGCGCCCACGCCTCCACTAACCCCACTCGCCCGCTTCCGGCGCACGCGTCAGACGTGTGACCGTAGCGATCGAGGAGGGGCAGATCGTGTGCGCGTTAATCGTGCTCGGTTACCGCGAAAAGCGCCATCATTACGTCCCCAGGCGAAATGGACCGACGTGTCCCGATCCGCGCGCCACCTCGAGTAATGTTGCGGTTACAAGGAGACCACTCATTAACGTCGACTGGCGTTTTTCTCTGTTGTGCGCGGCTCACGACCGTTGGAGTCCTGCTCGTCCTCGGGGGGCCGGTCCCACTTGTCACCAGGCCCAGGCGTGGCGTCAAGCCTGGGTGCCCCCCCTCCCGAGTATGGCCACCCGGGCGTAACGCCGGGGGCTACTATCGGTGACACGGGCCCGGGGGTATCGAGACCAAAGGGAAGGGCGGCCACAGGGATCCACGTGGCCCGTTCCCCCGAAGGGGTCGGGCCCGAGGGTGACGTGGCGGCTGCCCTCCCGGTTTCCCCTGGGGTCGGGCCGCTCCCGTTTCTCCCCCGAGACCTAGGGCGCCCCGACCCCCTGCGGCTTGGATGCCACATGCGCGGGTTAGGTGAGCGCGGCAGAACTCACCTAACCGCATTTATAGCGGTTCAGACGGGCGCACTACGTCGCATTTAATGCAGCGTGGCGCGTGCATATCCGGTCCGTGACTGGTCACGGTGAGTGACCAGTCGCAGACCGGTCAGATCGCGGGTTAGGTGGTGCCAGGATGCTTGTGCACCGCACGCGCGCCAGGCGGCCTGCTGCACGCCTCGCCTCGTCCCATCAGAATGATGAGAGCCTTCTATCTCTCGTCTCTCAGCCGGAGTTGGTACCCTAGCTCCGGTCAGATGTTTCCCGTTCCCAATGTGAGCGGAACACGGAAGTCATCCGCCATTTAATGAAGGCTGAAATGGGCGTCCCCTGGATGGGTCGGCTGACCGAGCGAAGGCGTGCTGTGGCGTCTGTCAGAGGCTGCTTCCGACGGTAGGATAGCCCTAAATGTAAAATAATGTTTTCTTTCTTAGTCAGCTCGTGGCCCATGTGGTAACCCCTTGCCATATAAAAGGAGGCTCAGGCCTAGGAGATTAAGGGGACTCTCTTTGGATTCCATCATACTCTCAGATCTACCAAAACACAGGAATAAGGTATTACGCTCTTTAGTGCCCGAACCTGTCTAAATCGCCTGCGTCCACGCGTTTTTCTCGCTGGGATCCCACATATCAAGGGCGAAGAATTTCACCTTGCGCCCCCGGTCGAACCGGCAAAGGGGGACCTGCGCGGTCTCCCGGTGAGGAGCTTCACGCTCCGTCACTATCAATAGCTCAATCATTCACTCAATGTTGTATTAGATTACTTCACTCATGACTGACACCTTGGTTATCTTGATATGGCCATGCACTTATGTAATCTATTATATTGAGAGACCTAGAGATATCTCTCCCATTAACTAGGAGAGGCAAATCCTATCTTAATTATTGACACCCCACTACATATTTTATGACAGACCCGGAGGCTATAGATAAGTACCCAATTAGAGAGTAGCATTTGGCAGTCCTAAAGCAAGTTTCTAAACCCATGCACACTGAGAAACATAGAGATTATAAGGAGAGAAACTTAGAGATATAACGAGAGAGAGGGTGATAGATCGATAGAGAGCCATACAAGGCAGGTGCAGGGAGAGAAAAAGAAAGAAGAAGAGAGGAAAAGGAAAGGAGAAAGGAAGGAAAATAAGGGCTTTTGTGGCAAACTCGAAATTCAGATTTTTCGAGTGTTTAGAATTTTTATGGATTGGAAACTTTAGAAAGGGCCTGTTTGGCACAGCTCCAGCTCCAGCTCCACCTCTCCTGGAGCTGGAGCCCAGCCAAACAGTTTCAGCTCCATCTAAACTGGGAGCGGAGTTGGGTGGAGCGCTCTCACAAAATGAACTAGAGATGTGGAGCTGGGTTTAGGCTGCTCCACAACTCCACTCCAGACCCAACTCCTGGAGCTAAATTTAGGAGTTGGAGCTCTACCAAACAGGCCCAAAATTTCAGGAATTGAGCTCCACTTCTAAAACTCAAATAAGAACCAAATTACTCCCATTAACAAACGATAAAATAAAAAGACGACGTAATAATTTATTTAGTCAAATTAAAACTTTTTAATGAAATTTTCATTAAGATATTTTAGACGAATAAATATGAATGTGAATTTTCGAAATTAGGCCATTAGAAGACACGAAAAAGGGACGTGACAAGCCGTGCCGACAGCACGCCCCAGTCAAGGTCCATGTTGCGGCTGTGGGCGTCCTCCGCCGCACCGCCGCAGCAATCTCGACGACTTGCCACAGTGGTTCGCCAAGTAAATGTCTGCTGCTGCGATAGCAGGCGAGGTGCTGGTCTCGATCGATCAGCGTATGACGAAGGGGATCTGGTTCTCCATCAAGAGCAGGTCGGTGACAATGGGTGTGAGGCCCCAGCCGACTTCTCGGGCACCTCTGCCTCGCCAGCCTGCCACCACCACCGACGATGAGAAAAGGAAGAGAGAGGAGAAAGGGAAAGAAGAGGAGAAAGAAGGAGTGATGATGTCGATCTCTTTTTTTTTATTTTTAACCTAACACTCACTGACATGTAAGTCTCATGATTTTTTCTGACTTTATCAACACCACGTAAGCGTCACGTCAGCCAAAACCGTCGTTTAAACCGCTTTATGATCTTATTTGCACTAGTTTTAAAAGTTGAGGGACGTGTCATATCTGCTATTATGGTTCAAGGACTAATTTTAGATTCGGTGACAAATTGGTGACAAATTGAGAGACTTAAAGTGAACTTATTCCTTCTTACTATGCCTAAGAGGAATGATAGCGTAACATGTTTGTTGGGCTCTCTGGGCCTTTCTTTTCACCTTTCTGGCCCACGAGTATTTCTTGCAGTCTACTCACCCACTTCAATTCCCACCAGAGACTCAGGAGAAGGCGAACCGAAGCGCCGCCTCCCTCCGGTGATGGCGCACCCGCTGGAAGACGACGACCTCCTCGCCGAGATACTCCTCCGCCTCCCCCCGCTGCCGTCCTCCCTCCCGCGCACCGCCGCCGTCTGCAGCCGCTGGCGACGCCTCGTCGCCTCCGACCGCGGTTTCCTCCGCCGCTTCCGCGCCCGCCACCGCCGCGGACGCTCCCCTCCTCGGCGTCTTCATGGACAACGCGGCGGGATGCGGCTAGCTACCTCGTTCCCACGATGGAGCCCCCCGACCGTATCCCTCCGAGCGGGAGCTTCCCGTTGGGGTTCGACGTCGATGGGCCGGGGCGATCTTCCTTGCAGGAGGATCCTTGGCTGCCGCGACGGCATCGTCCTCATCCACATCCCGTTGCGGCGGCTCAACTTGTTGGTGTGGGACCCGCTCTCCGGAGAGCACAGCCGCGTCGCCTTCCCCCCCGGAGCTCGAGCAGATGCACATCGTAGTGCATAACGGGGCGGTGTTTCGCGCAATCGCGCCGCCGCCGACGAGGACGCCTGCGGCGGATTCCGCTTCCAGGTCGTATTGGTGGGCACCGGCAACGGACGAGCCTTCGGTTGCGTTTACTCGTCGGAGACCGGCAAATGGGGCAATCTCATCTCAACACCCCTTCCACCGCTGATGCTTATAATAATAAACATCCACATTCCGGGTGTCCTTGTTGGTGATTTCTTTGGGATGGCATCCTTGAGTTCGATCTGAACAGGTTAGCTTTCGATGTGGCAATGGATGTGAGAATGGCCATCAACGCTTCTGGGTCATGGCCGCGGAGGATGGCAGGCTTTGGCTTCGTCTCTCTGTCGAATTTGAGTGTCCCATTTTGGAAGAAGAAGACTGGTTGTGATGATGATGATGATGATGATGTTTCTGGATGGGTTTTGCAGAAAACAATTGATCTGGGCAAGCTTCTATCCTTGAGTTCTACAGGGAGAGAGGATGATCCCACATCGATATTGGGGTTTTCTGAGGACCATATTGTGATGTTTCTCAAGACATATGCTGGTGACTTCATGATCCATCTTAAATCTATGGTGTTTAAGAAACTTCCCGAAAATAATCGTATCAGTCTCGTTTATCCATTCACAAGCGTTTATGCTACAGGTAACGGGCATGGTTTTACATTTTTATTGTATAACGCAACCAAGTTATTTGTGATGGTAGGTTGATGCATGGCTTTGATGTCCTTAAGCAACAATTTGAACTTATGCTGTTCTGTTGATGTATGCCTTCATATCCGTGAGTTTTATAGTAACGATTTAATCTAGCTAGGCTAGTATCTATCCCTTCTTTTGCTGCTAAATAAATTCATATCTTCAACACATTTTAATGTTATGTTGCTAACGTCGTTATTGTTGCTGTTGAACTATGCCATGAACATCCATATATGAAAATTACATGCCCTTTTAAAAATGATAAAACTAAATTTCACTGTTGTCTATGAAAAGCCAAGTTTAGGCCTTAACTGAAAAGCAAATGATTAGCTCAAGTGGCCCATTTAGATGCTTATATATACCTCTATATTTTTATTGATCTAGCCAAAAAATCAGCATTCATAATAATGCATTGCTTTGGTCTTTTATGAAGTACCAGTCCATTAATATCATTTGCAAGTAAATAAAAATAATAAGTTCCTTTTTATTCTTGTGCTAAATTCTATATTGACGTGCAAAGCTTTTGCGCGTTCGAAAAAAAATTTGGGGCTAAATTTATCTAGACTAGAATAGTCAAATAGATTATTATATTTCATCTCTTCTTGAAGAGTGTTCTTTTATTTTGATGGCAGCTGTGTTTTTGTTTGTCTATTCCTAATGTTGTCTGAAAACTGAGTTAGCCCTGAAATCATAGCTGTGGTTGTACATCTAAATGTCATGTATTCTTGTAGCTGCCCCTAATATATATTTTACTTTTCTTTGGATCCCATTGTTTCTCTTTTTACTTTGTATGCTCATAGTCATGGGCATTGGTGATGGAGATGATGAAGATGAACAGTGTTATGGCCTGTATTCAGTATCGTCGACATCCGCGTGGCATGGGCAATGACGGCGGGCCTGCAGCGGTGCATTCGGGATGGCACCCTAAGGCCACCAGCTGGTGGAAATAATTGAAGGGATTAGATAACCTTAATTCTTATATTTATTTGTTCGTTTGTTTTGGTGTTGCATAATGCCAAAGACAAGAACAACATATTTTGGCCTGAAAATACTGTCGATTATCATACAGATTTTTTGAAGTGACGAATAAATAAGCTAGACAACTATTCCGAACGGAGTAGTGAGATGATGAAAGATGATTGGTGATGTACACATTGAGTGCATGAGCTTGAATATCTTAACCTCTCATGCATAAACTTTGTTTGAGGCTTCTATTTCGTTATGATCGATACCCACGATGCACAAGGTGATTTAATGAGCTATATTTGCTCTTGATGGAGGTATTGAATGAATTATGATGTGTTCTACTGGATCAGTTTAGACCCAAGAGAGATTGCAGTATGCCACACTAATTAACTGTACCCTGCTGATGTTTTATGTTTATTTCTTTTGTTTTGTGTAATAATGTTGATATGATTAGACCTTGGTGGTTTGGGTTACAACTGTGTAAGTTTCACGATGGAGTTAAATTTACTGCTTCAACCAGTATAAAAATTTGTGTTACAACTTATGGTCTTCACATCAACTACTACCAACTGGATTGGCTCATATCATAAGGTTGAAATCTCTGCAAGTGTATAGAGTTATTTTCAGGTTGAACTGATGCGGAAACGTCAGAGAAATCCAGAGCTGTGTTTCGTTTGATCAGATGCAGATATGACCGATGGCTCGTTGGTGTATGTCATCCCGTTTTGTATGCAGTGGACTATGATGTGTTTTTCAGAATCTGATTATCAAATCCCAGGTCGGATGATGAACCTGAGTTTCAGTAGACGGCATTGGTTCGAAGATGATGTTGATGAGTACTTTACATCCAAGGTAGATTGCACAGAGAAAACCAGTATGAAACGTAGTTGATCCTAAAAAATCCCTAATCAGGAGAAAGGAACACTTGGATTCACCGAGATCTGAAGAAAGACGCACAGCATTCCATCGAACATTTGGCATGCAAGATGGTGGTCGCCAAGGTTGTGGGCTTGTGGCAACACTGCCGTCTCGAGTAGAAACGCAAAAGAATTGAGCTGAATCAAATCTGTTTCCATTTCATCTGTTCTACACTCCTGCTACAAAACTATAGCAGCAATTGCTGCCAATCTGAATCGGCGAATTGCCCGACAAGAAGAAAAAAACTGCCGCCGAGCCAATAGCTTTCTGGCGCTATCTGAACTCCTTCCTGAGCGAGCGCCTCCCCGGCAACGTCGGCGCAGCCGCAACCGGCTCCTCCCGCGACCGCGGCGCCGCCGCCGCCGCCGTCACGGAGCTCGCAGCCGGTGGAGCAGGCGGTAGCGCCGCGAGGTACAGGAGGTTGGTGATATCGCTGAGCGGCACGCGCCTCCTCGGCTTGTCTCCGCCGCCGCCCGGCCTCTTCATCCTCTGGTTCTTGACGACGGCGATGCCATGCCAAGGACTCGCCGCCGCCGCCATCGGCGGCACGTTCTCCTTATCGCCGCCGCCGCAGGCGCGCAACCCAAGAACGGCCATGGAGAGGAGAGGAGATCGAGTCGATCTGGAGGTGCGAATTGGTGAGGGGATTGCGAATTTGCGATGAGGAGGAGCGAGCGGTGGCGCTGGTATTTGACATGGATCGAAAGAGGAGGTGGGCGCGGCATGAATCAGCCGGCTTTTTTTCGAAATTTGGAGATTTGGGAGGCCAAAATTTCCCCGAAATTTTATGGGCGCGTGGCTTGCGAGCCTCTGGGATTTCATTTCAGCTGAAGCATTTTGGATTTTGAGCTAGCAAGGAGGCGACTGGTAAAATTTTTCCATTTTGGGGAGGAGGGAGGAGGGCCTCGCGGGCGCTGTGTTGGCGCGGAGGCTTCGAAATTTGTTGGCGTCACGTGATGGGATGCTGATTCGGTAATTCTTCCCATCGTTCCCGCGGCAGGTCAAGATTCGGAAGCAATGGTTTCAAGTTTGAAGTTTGAATTGTGCGTGAATTTGAAATTTGGGATGAATTTTGCTAGGAGTGCAAGGTCAGCTTTTTTCTTAAATTCGGTAGATACCTGGAAATTTACTGTCTGCAGGCACCGTTTGGAAGCGCTGAACGGGGATTAAAAGGTGATAATATTTAAGGGTACACACGAATAAATTAACTATTATAAAGTTAAAATGGTACTCATTTCGTTTCATATTATAAGTCGCTTTGAAACTTTTCCTAGTCCAACATTTTTAAGTTTGATCAAGTTTATAAAAAATTATAGTAACATTGTCAAAAAAACGGACATGTTATCAAAATATATTCAATTTTATATATAATGAAACTAATTTAGTGTTGTAGATGTTACTAATTTTTTTATAAACTTGATCAAACCTAAAAAAATCAAAACAACTTGTAATATGAAACGGAGGAAGTATTTAAAAATGTATTCTAAGCTACTTTTATTATAAAGTTTTTGAAACAATCACACCACTTTTTGTCCCGCAGCTTAGAAAGCATGCTCGCAATAATCTATAAGTAGGACACTATATTATGGAGTATTGGTTGGATTTTTTTTTTTTCAAATGGTACAACTTCAACTTGGTGTTTACGAGGGTACAAGTCAGTTATCTTGAAAAATAACGCAAGTAGGAGTCTATAACCGAATGAGCGTTAAAGTTGGAAGAATGATGACTAAGTCTGTGTTCGGATGTGTGTTCGGATGTGTGTTGAGAACTAATCACTTTTACACGCAAAACAAAGTAACTCATTAGCACATAATTATTTAAATATTAATTCTTTTTAAAAAAATAGATTAATATGTTTTTTAAAACAACTTTCGTATAAAAATATTTTACAAAAAATACACCATTTAATAGTTTGAAAAGCGTGTGCGTAAAAAAACGAGAAAGATCAGTTGAAAAAGATGAGGAAAAACACAGCCTAAGGCTTCATCTGTTGCTACCATGAGCTTAGCTTGTTAATGACACGCAAAATAAGATGAGTAATTACCGTTCAATTAAATTTACTATTACAAACTTGAAAAATAAATTATATGATTTTTTTAGAAACTTTTGTATATAAAATGTTGGTAAAAAAGACACATTGTTTAACAGTTCGACAAGCATGCTAATAAAAAAGAGAGAAGTTGCCAAGAGAAGTACAAACGAACGAAGCTTAAATAGTTAAAAAAAACCTCTTGTTCTAACAAAGGAAAATAAAACAGCCTAAAAAACTATTCATCCAAGTTAACACAAAGTAAATTAATCATGCCAAAAAAAAAGTAAATTAGTCATTGTTCATGAGAAATACAAATATGCAAAACAAACTGCCAATAGACACTTCACATGCCATTAGATCCCTTGAGTTGGTGGTCATCAGCCATCACCACGTTAGGCTTTGGCCACTAGCGCGTACGTCTGGTGTGTCGTCGTGTCGACATATGGTTGCCACAAACGTAGTGATGGGCCTATGTTGGTTACGCTCATCATTACAAAACCGAGATAAGAGGTGTGGTGTGAGATGTTATTCTTCCAATTATGAACAAGGACAACATGAGCATAGCATTGTAGTCACTAACAAGTAACATTTGAAGAGTTCTCAAAAATTAAAAAAAAAGCAAGCAACATTGAAGGAGATATGTTAATATTTAATAGCGGAGCTAGGAATTTCGCTTTGTGGGGTTAGTTATAGTTTACGTTTAAGTGAGGTCATTCCTTTATTTTTCTTTCTGGATTTATACATGCAAACCAAGGTTTGCAGGGATTTTGCTTGATTTATACTACTCCATAATCCATATGGACCAAACTTAATTTTTTTTATTTCACCATGTACTTTAGAATGTGGCCAGTTCGTCATAGTGGTCGAGCCCGAGGCTTAGTCCAACCTTAGGTTCCCTCTTGGTTATTTGGTAAGTTTAATTTCTATTTGCAAAAACTACGGGTGAGTGGAGGCTAAATGGGTGTCAACAACGGGTGTATAGTAATGATTGTCTCCTATCAATCTTTCATATGGAGGTAACCAAATCACCTATTGCTAGTGTCAATGACAAGTCGTCTAATGGTTGGGTTAAAAATGGTTGAAAGGCACATGAGCGGTCTAATATATTCATGGCCACAATATTTGTGGGGGAGAAGAAAGCAAAAAATTCCACAAAGTAAAAGTGCCCACCATGAAGCACTTTTTACTTATGTACTAGAGACATTGACCACATAGCCCTAGGTATGGAAGTATGGAACATATGGACTCGGGTTCTCTGGCTCAAAAGCTGTCTTTTGGCATGGCTGCTTGATTTGTAAACGTGGTGAACATTGGAGTTGTTACATCAATTATCATTCGTAGAACATTGAAGTGATGTACACGAGATATATCACATAATCAACTGAGGGATAACACGGGAATTTTATAGGGTTTTAACACAAACTTGTTCAAATCCCGTGAAATTTACGTGACATTCCTCCTTTCCAAATCGCACGACATTTCATAGGCTAAGGCTGAGTTCGCGAGTTGCATTTCGTAGCGCCTCGGTGGGTTGGAAACGCCGCACAGTGCGAACAATAGATACACAGCGACGCGCAGTATATACACAGTATCATACAGTGCCAAATAGTAGACGTACAGTGTCAACTACAGTGTTAAACAGTACATACACAGTGTTAAACAGTACATGCACAGTGTCTCATACAGTACACAACAGTCAACTACAGTACTTTTTGTTCCGAAAACGCCGAGGCGCTACGAAATGCAACTCGCGAACTCAGCCTAATACTCCTACGTTAACTTTAGCAGTGTCTTCACCACTTAGGCCTTATTTGAAATGCGACAGTTGTTTACATTCTCTATCACAATTAAATTATTTCTTACAAAATTCTGGACTTTCAAAAAAAAGGCCTTAGTTTTATTCAACGACTGAGATCTAATAAAAAAAAACTGTAGCTCTGCAGTAGAATCCTGACTGAGTTTGTTTGAGATTTTGGGGTGGCTGAGTTTGTTTTATAGTTGGGTTGGCAATTTACTCGTTTTCTAAGCATGCTTTCCAAATTTTAAAACAAAGTGTTTTCTCCATTAAAGTTTTATATATAAGTTTATTTAAATAATTAAATAAATTTAATTTTCAGGTTTGCAATAACTAATACTCAATTAATGATGCTCTGATTTATCTCGTTTTACGTGTCACAGACTTGTCACCTCCAAACAATCAAACAAACTCAGACTTTCCTTGCCAAAGATTATATACACTGCAATTGCTCTACCATCTCTTGTCCTATAGTGCTAGTATCATTATTCTCTAAACATATATAGCACATCTGTAGTGATAACCTAAGCTTTTCTCAATAAGCCCACCGCAACTTCGGCTGAGAAGAAAGGTGTACACGTCACACACCTATCTTGGCAACTTGTTTGTTAGGAATATTATTACAATTCTTTCATATCAGAGGGGGAAAAAACGTCGTTGGTACAAAGGCTGTCTTGTCTCTGTTGTCCAAGATATTGTCGTAAGCTCAGGGAAAAAATATATAGTAAAAAAAAACAACCATTTTGATGCCTTGATAATGCACAAGCTGTGGCCACTCTTGCACAATGCAAGTGTTGAGAGGTACATCTACCAATGGCAATGCAATGTCCCCTTCAACCGGGCATCGGTTCAACCACCCACCTGATTTACTTGGATGCAAACCACTACTAGCAGTTTGGTTAATCACTCAATTATGCAGAGTTTATCAGATAAGATTGCTATCCATATTGCTATCTAAAGTAGGCAAAAACAGGGAAAAATTTACAGAAAAACAAGAAAAAGTGATTTACAGAGTGCCATAGACATTGTTCATCTCAATGGGAGCAAATTGACACCAAAATTATGTATTCAGGGTGTAGCTGGATTATTGACGAAATGGCGTTTGATTTCAAGAAGGCAAAGAACTAATTAAGGAACATGTAGTAGTATAGGAGTAGGAGCTAACTAGCTTTGTACGTGGCTAAATTAACTAACCGTCTCGATTAGCTTAGTGCTAATCTCGGGCGCACGCTATACCTGGCTCTCCAGGTCGACCGGCTGCCGGCCGGCGGCGGCGGCGACGGGCTCCGCCGCTTTCCTCGGGCAGGGTGGTTTCGCCGGCGGAGGAGGCGGCACGGCGGGGCGCGCGCGGCAGACGGGGCAGGTGCCGTGGGCGCGGAGCCAGGCGTCGACGCAGCCAACGTGGAAGGCGTGGCCGCACCCGGGCAGCGCGCGCACCGCGTCGCCGTCCTGCATGCCGCTCAGGCACACCGCGCACTCCGCGTCGCCGCCGTGCGCCGCCGCCGCCGCCGCCTTGAACCTGAACACCGGGATGGCCGCCAGCGCCGCCTTGTCGAGCCCGCCCCCGCCACCCCTCTTCCTCGCCGTGGCGCCGCCGCCACCCGAAGTCCGGTGCACGCCGTCGCGCCCGCTCCACCGCACGTACAGGTAGTTGAAGTACAGTATCACCCCGTACAGCACCAGGCACACCGCCGTGAACGCACCGACGAGCTCCAGCGTCACGCCGGAGCTGCAGCACCCTCCACCACCGCCATGATGCTGCGCCGCCGGCCCCGACGCGCCCGTCGCCATCGACGACATGCCACACTCACTCAGCCAAGCTAGGACGCCACTCCAAGCAAAGCGATGGCTACGCAGCTACGCTTCTCGGCCTCGGTTTGGCTGGTTGCGAACAGAATAAAAATTTGGATTATTGGTGGCAAGTGATTAGTGGCCTGGGGGCAATCATCATGGATGCTTTTGTACAAGATAAAGATCGTGATTATGCGAGAGATCGTGATTACGCAAGCGATTAGTGCTAATTAATTGCGGTTTGGTGTGCTACTAGGACTGTGGCTTTTGCTTCCACAAATGGTGCGGTTTGGTTTCGAAGTGGAAGGTAAGCTTAGCTGCTGCTAGAAACTTCGGTTTAATTTTTTTTTTGTGTGTGTGAATGGAGAAACTTCGATTTCTTGCACATGGATTGGAGTTGCAAACTGGCAAACGGTTGAGGTTGAGCACACAGGTTTTGAAGGACAGGTGGCTGAGATTAATTAGCCATTAATTAGCATCATTGTTCATGGTAAGTTGCTGCAGGTGTTGAAAGCAAAGTTTCGATTTTAAAATACGGCAGGAAATTTCTGGTAGGTGCAGGCTTGAACAAAGTAGGATCAGTTTAAACATTTCGCCAGGGGTTTAATTAAGCAGAGAATTTCCCTGGAGTTTGTGTATGCATGGTTAGAGGATATGCCTTAACAAATAAACGAAGCAATTAAAATATTTTATAAATAAAAGTTTTATATCTATATTCTTAATGATTTAAAATTCAATATAAAAATAAGCTACGATGATAAAAAAAACTTAAAATCATCTATATAATTATGTTTTAAAATTTAATTATTGTGACTGATAAGCCAAATGATGATAGAATAACATGCGTATGTCTATTATTAATCTTTTATGAATTTAAGTTGGACATAATTGTTCATAATTCTAGTAGTGTACTCTTGGTCCTAACAATTTTGCAGCGTATGCCAAGAACGCCTACGTATATACTTCCTTCATTTCAAAATAAACAAACATACAAGAGGTATGATATTGTTCAGATTCGTAGGATTTATAATGTGTTACATCCGTATAATGTATCATATATTTGTTTATTTTGAGACACAGGCAGTAGAGCAAAGTACACCTGCGGCTTCCAAAAAAAAATATCAAAAGTTAGTCACAACTCACAATCACAAGTCACAACAAGGTCAGGTTTGCTTTGATAATGTCAATACAAAATGAGAAAGTTCAATCTTTTTTTGAAGTGATAAACAAGAATAAGATCAACGGAAACATGAATACTCATGTCATTTTTAAGAACTTCCAGCGGCGCCTCTGGATTCTTCTTGTTCCCGAAAACGACCCTAGCAATCGCCAATGTGCATGTATTGATCTTCAGCTGAAGAATGACGAAACTGAGGAGAATTATTTGAGGTGGTGACAGCGACAATGGAATTAGGCAGCAAACGGGCCACAGAGCCATCCAAAAGCAATTCAAGTGGATAATAACTTGATGTCTATCCACAAGGAACATCCCATGAGCAGCTGCAGTCTGCAGATCAGGGTCTTTTCTATTGTATCTGAAACTCTGAATCCTGAAACAATCTGTCTACCTAACAATATAGGAGTGTCTTCAATTCAAATAATTCAAGGTTAATTAAGGCCGTGTTTGAAACAGATTTTTTTTGCACGGATTATTGACACGGACTGTTTCCTTGATGAGCGTGATGAATCAATATTTTTAAAAATAAACTTCATAAATATTAGTAGCTTAGAAAAAGTGGTATGAAGTAAACAAATTTCTTTTGAGAAATCTTATTTTTATAAGCGTTGAGCAAATAACCCGTGGCAAAAAAACTAGACAAAAACCTGAAAAGAATAGGTCAAGGTGAAATCATTCTTAGAAAAAGAAGAAGGTAAAGGTGAAATTTGAAAACTACTGACCGATGTGGAAATGTGCTTCTCTGGTACCAAGGAGGAAGAATCAGAGCAGCACAAGTAAGCTAGTTGTGTGTGCCACAAAAGTAAGCATAGTCTACTGTCATTTTCGCTTTTAAATAAGCATCATTATGAAAGGATAACTCATTTATTTTTTAACTATATCTTGGAAACATGATGGTACTATAATATATTGCATTATAGTATTAGGCATATGGTTGAAATTCAAGATTTCACACATCAAGCTGTTGACTACAGAAGTTATTGAGCCTCTTGGCTGCAACCTAGGAGTATTACTCAGGTGCAGATTAGGAACAGAAGTAACTTTGCTGTACACAATGTTTAGACATGTATTTTACATCGATTTGCATGTGCCGTTAAGGCAATGTACTCTGTTGTACTTGTTAATTGCCATGTGGCTAACCTGTTCTACTGCTAAACAATTCAAACAGAGATCCGTTTGGTCCTTGCTTGAATTAATTCATGAATAAATAGAAACAAGATATAACATCTATAGTTTTTCTCTCTCATTGTAAAGTGTCTCCTCTCAAGTCCCCCATTGGTTTCTTACAAAACGAGGAGAAAAAAATCATCTTGGATCATATACGTCACAATTCAGATAATTGGATGTAGAAAATTCGTTAAAAAAATGGGATGTAGACCAGATGACACGGATCAGAAAAAAAAATATTCTTTTGTAGGATCGGAACGATTGAATATGATATAGTACGGTCTTAACATCGGTCGTGACAGAACATGAATTTTGTTTTTTTCAGTTTATTATTCTTTATTCCATATATTTCAAATTATTTTTGAAGTTACAAGTGTATTATTGTATTGGCTACCGAAATGTCTACTACCTATAAATTTGAATATACTAAGTTTCACTTGAACCAAAACCGAAATAAACAGAACAATTGAATTACATGTAATTGATCAAATTTAAGATTTTTACATTTAATAGAAACATAACGAGGTCAATATATACATGTAAACAAAAATTAACATCATATAAATAAAATAACGCACGTTAATTTCAGCTACATATATCAAAATTATATAATCTTGTTGTACTATGTTATAGTCATACCAAATGAGAGCGAGCTATTATGGTAGAGATGATCATTCTGCCCCGGTGTTTCTCATCGTATATGGCAAAAATAAAACTAAATAAAATAATTACTACTTTGGTATTGTCGCTTTTGAGTGCACCAGGGGTTATTGGACTATTGGTGGTGGTGGTTGTGTCGGGAGTGTGACCTCTGTTCAAAATTCCGGAATAAAATTTTCAAAATTCCATGAATTTCGCCCCTTTTGCCCCATAACTATTTTGGCCGAAAATTTTAGAAATTTTCAATTCTTTTGTGAATTTAGAAGAAAATATTCAGATTTTTTAAAAGTTTCTTTAAACTTCGAATTATTTTGGACCAAAATATTCTGAAATTTCGGTTTTAACGGTGCCCCCAAATAGAAAGGCCAAACCAAAATTTTGAACCTGGCTGTGACATATGCATGTTGGAAACCATTCCTCCTTAAACCATTCACATGAATTGTTGACCCTGTTAACTTTCAAGGGTTTAGAGGACCATTTGTGTCACTAGTTCTACTTCATTACTCTATTTGATTAGACACCATGCACGTGCCACTCCTGAACAATGTTTCATTTTCCTCCTGTCCTTGATAGTAGTTCGATATGACCCTAATGGCATCTTTCACCAATAATCTTGTCTAGTTTCTTTCAGAAGATTTTTTCCGAACTTGTTACGTATTACCCACGGTTTTACAATTAAAGAGAACTCTTCTAACATACTCTGATCTTTGACGTGGGTCACTATGGATCCACGAGCTGTGAGGCTCACATATCAGTCTCTTAAAATCAAAGGACAGCAAGTTAAGGATCTATTTTTTTTACAATCAATTTATATAATACATGATTTACAAAGGGCAGTCACTGTATACCCCTCCGTAGGGATTTCACTGATAACCAAGCAAACTTGTGAAATTGAAATAATTTTTTAAAACAAGTAAATTTTAGTTGAACATTTTTCAAATTAACTGATTTTTCAAATATGGACCGGTTCGACAAGTCTGATAACTACATCACTGTTTCAAACCTTGATTTAATCCCCCAATCATCTCTCCTCCAGCATAATCTATCACATCATAATAATCGAGCATTAAATTAATTAATTAATCAAATTAAGATCACTAAATTCTTAGCTAGAGATATGTACTCCTACCAGTTAATAATTAGCACCCACCCACTCCACTACTCCTCGCCACGCCGCGCTCGCGGTGATCACTAAACAGTAAACACCGCCGCCGCGCGCGCGCTGGCGCCTGACCCCGGCCAGCCATGTCGTCCCACGACCCCAGCAGCGCCACCACGGCGGACGTCGCCGGCGGGAGCTACCGCGTGTGCGACACCGTGGTGCTCGTCTGCCTCGCTTTCGCCTCCTCCATCATCGTCTTCACCGTGGCCGTCTGCTTCCGCCGCGCCGTCGCCCTGCAGGGCTACGCGTCGTCGTCGTCGTCCGGCCGTGGCGCGGCCGCATCCGCCGCTGTCAGCAGCCTGCGCGGGCTGGCGCCGTCCGCGCTCGCCGCGATCCCCAAGTTCGCGTATCGGAGGGGCGCCGCGGGCGGCGGCGGGTGGGCGCAGTGCGCGATCTGCCTCGGCGTGGTGCGCGACGGCGAGGCCGTGCGGCGCCTGCCGGAGTGCAAGCACCTGTTCCATGTGGAGTGCGTCGACATGTGGCTGTACTCGCACGCCACGTGCCCGCTCTGCCGGCGAGACGTCGGCGCCGCCGCGTCGGCGGCCGGCGACAAAGTTTAGCGCGGCGCCATGGATCGCACCCGCAGATTTCGCAGGTTTGAGGTGTTTTAGGATTAGTGTAATTAAGTACAGTTAGAAAGATTTCGAATTTGTAATTACAAACGAATTTTCAATATAAAGTGTCATCGATCTCTTAATTCTGCTGAATTTTGATAGGTTTATTTGCCTCTGCTTTACCTTCCTACTTTCTTGTGTATACGTGCCAGTATCATTGCAAAGATGGAGTAATTAATACTGAAAGTGATATGGATTAGATTGCACTCAACTGAATATTGGGTGGGCTGGTCATTGAAAGGAGCCGAACAAATATTTTAATTAGGAACAATAATTTAGTTAGCCATTGTGATTTGGCAGTATACTAAGTTATATTAATGTGAAATATTCTAGGAACATTATTATAGACTGCTAGCTGAAAACTGTTTTCTGAAGCAAAAATTTAGTATTATCTTATTGGTTCAGTTCCTTTCTAATTAATGAGTCTTTTTGAGTGCTTCTTATATTTTTGCAATATCACGAAGTTCAATTATCAGAATACCATTAATTGTTTGAGTTAGTCGCGTCTTTTCTGAATAGAAATTACCTTTCACGATGAATTATCAGATTTTGAACCCAAAATACAACAATTTCAGCATCAATACTTCGATTGGACAACAAAATATCTGTAACATTTTCACCCTTAGTAGGTTACATGCACCGATCACTGCAAAATATCCTGTGTCGTTGTTACATATTCGTTGTCATGGGTCAGTTAAATTCCTGTGATTGATAGAGCAACTTGTGAAGAATCTTGATGTTCATGGAGCTTATAGGGCAGGTTGACAGAGACTACAATGGACTTATCCCATTTAACCATGCAACGTGACGTGTTCATCGCTCATTGGATGATGGCACGTGTATATCATGTGTGTTAATGTAACATTGACACATGATACGCAACTGACAGATTGCAAGCTGGATAAGTTTTGTCACCCCCTGAAAAGTGAGATAACATTGAATGTGGGATATTTTCGAGATATGATTCCCCCTATATGTTGCTAGTTGCCAAATTTGTCTGATTTTAAGTTTTTTTTGTTAAATTTGGTCGGGAGAATTTTTAGCATAAAACCTAGTATCTTAAAAACAATGAAAATACCCAGTGAAGCAATATATAACCAAAGTACAAAATTTATGTGAACAAGCTATCAACTACGAGAACTAAACAGGAAGACATATGTTTGGCAGAGTCATGGATACATGAGTCCATTCTCTAGAGCTCGAATCCTGATACCCATAAATATTACATACATGTTGGCATGCTTTAAATGGAATAACACCGTGTATCTTTGAGCATGAGGTTAGAGATTTGCCTTTCTTCCTTTCTTTCCTTTGATATCATTGTTTCTTTCTATTTAAATGTACTTAGGGGAGCATTTGCGGATGTGCGAGTGCGAGTATGATATATGTAGTAGTCCTTATGCATCTTATATGTAATCGCAAAAGAACTATTATAATTAAACCAAAATGACATTCCAGCCACTTTTGGAATACAAAAATTTCACATTAATCAAGTCATTTTCTCGAGAATCGGGAAAACTCACTGTGTTCAAGTCATGTCCTCAAATGTGGGCTCCTTTCATGGGTTGGATGGGCTGTCAATCGTTACTGTGTACATGGGATCAGGCTGATCAAAGGCCCTGAGGCCAGTTCAACTGTATGCTCAGTTCTTTTCTCATGATGCAACCAAACTAATTATATCAGTCGTCAGACAATCACTAGTATCAATTCCCTAGAGAGAGTTACTGCAGGAAGAGACTGTCGAAACCTGATTTCAGCAATAAGAAAAAAGGGGTAAAGCACAAGTACCAAACACGATGGGTTAGTAGACAAAGGAATTTAGACGGGTTCAGACCTTCATAAAGAAGTAATACCTACTCCTGTTTCGGAGATTGTATCCGCCGAGTTATATATTGATCTCGTGATCAAGTTGTGTATAAAGAAAAGTTTAGCTAATCGCTATTGCCTCTATGTCCCTCAAAGGACGTCCTGCCCTCCTTATATAGGCTCAGAGGGTAAACTCATAAGTCGGAGACCCCACATATGGTATAGGACTCCTAATATTACCCATAACACTCCTGACTTAGGACTATAAGCCGTTTTTTAATACACAAGGCAACGTAATACTTAAGTCCTAAACCTATTACATGATTATCTCTCATAACCTATCCCCTATAATCAGTCAGATAAGCTAGTCGTGTGGGTATATGGTACCCATAATCTCCACAGAGGCGGGAGTGGATTTTGGTTCCTCAAGGGGATGTTCCCTCGTTGTTTGCATGTCACTCAAATAGTTATGAAAAATTTAAAAAAATTTGAGAAGATGTATTAACATGTGATATATCATCCCACAAACATGCAAGTTCAAATTCAACTTCTACATCTCGCAACGAAAAAACAAATTTGACTGTGAATATACGTTAACTAGTCGTAGTTTAATTTGTTTTTTTTCGTTGCGAGATGTAAAAGTTAAATTTGAATTTGCATGTTTGTGGAGTCATATATCACGTGTCAATACATCCTATCAAAATTTTTTAAATTTTTTCATAACTATTTGGATGACATGCAAATAACGAGAGGACATCCCCTCGAGAGATTGAAATAGTTTCCAGGAAGAGGCTAAGAAAGTCCAGCCAAATTTTGCTAAGATATAGCAGAGGAACTGATCCAAGGATAATCCATTTGCAATTAGGAAGACACTGCACGGTTTATATTTATTAATTGAGCTTCTGTATGACATCAGATTGTCAGTGGTTGAGAAACCTAGCTAGCGAGATGTGTGTACTACCGTGTACTAGTGTTTGTTAACTAATTATCCCTGTAGAGTGGCGACTATCTTGCTGGACGAAGAGACATTGAACACGATTTGCGTTAAATAACTGGGGAGCATGACATGAAGTTAGATCGGCAGAAGATTTCGCATGCATATGTGCATATTTGTTTATAGTTATTTAAACTAACGAGGGTTATCCATGACGCTAGTACGAGCATGCACACGAATGGATAGGAATATACAACCAAGGGGGAGTGAATTTGACCTAGCTTCCAGTTGTTCATTGTTGTTATTAGTCATATATCATCAAACATCTTGGAATAGTGAGGCTTTGTATGATGTACTTACTATTACTTGTCTGAAAAAAAGTTCGATCCAAGATGATGTTTGATGTACTTACTATTTACTTAAAAATTATTGCCGAGTTATCGGTACCAACAGATGTTTTCCCTTGGAGCCTAATACCATAAAGTAGCTTTTGATCTCGAGCCGGCGATAACCATTTGTGACCTCTGGTTAGACTTGGTAATGGTGATAAGAGTTGTGCTCGATCCATTTTTTTAATAAAGTGAAAAACAATGATAAATTTGTCTGAATTCTCCATTACTTGATTTTCCTTTTTTCCATTACATTTTATTCAGATATCGACTGTAATTTCTTTCAGATTAAGCTAGCCTAATTAGGTCCCCTTCTTTCTACGAAGTGAGTATAGCTCAACTGGTTAGGTTCCTTGTGGTTAGCATTCAAGTCGTTCTAGATTTGATATGAGTGCTCGCATTTTTGGCTAATTATTTTTTCAGTGGTAGGCGACGTACCGTCGATAGCGAGGCACTCATGTTGCCCCAGTCTTTCGGAGATGCTCATAGGGGTAGGAGCGCATGTGTGCATTCATAAGAGTAAATGTGCATGTTGTAAACGCCTACGTTTATACTGTGTTTCTAAAAAAAGACCTTCTTTCTTAAAAGAAATGTTACCTAAGTTCCTAAATAAAAGAAGTGCTTTCCATTACTCTAAACAAAAGACGAGAAGGAAGACACAAATGATCTAATTAATCATCCTAAGGTGGGGGTATTATCTTTTCCTTTAAATAGAAAATTTCAGGAATAATAAATGAAGGAGGAGTACTTTCCACTACTCTAAACAAAAGACGAGAAGGAAGACACAAATGCTCTAATTAATCATTCTAGGGTGGGGGTATTATCTTTTGCTTTAAATAGAAAATTTCAGGAATAATAAATGGGAGTAAAGATATGATACAATTGGAAATCCAGAAACAAACACCAGTTTACTAAAAAAAGAAGAAAATATCTAATCTAAATGACTCGTTTTGTTTTTAGGATTAAGCAAAAGGGTTCCCAGAGTACCACAACTAGTAGAAGGGCTATGCTACAATACCTTGATCAACTCCAGGCCCAATATAAGGAAGCCAATCCAACAATGATTAGTGGATTCATGATGAGCTCTCAATGTAAAAAGAAAATATTAACGATATAATCAACTAAGAAAATCTTATTTCTAAGCTATATGGATAAAAGATATAAGTAAGAAGTACAAATTGAATGATAATTTGAATTCTCCGAACTGCTTTTGGGTCTCGTTTTTAGTGTCTAATTTTAATCATGAGATGTTTATGGACTCATTATTCTTTTTCTCTTTCTTTTCAACCAATTGATCTTTCATTTCATCCTTCCTCTTCGATATATATCCATGAGTTTCTATTTTCTCCCATATCATCAAATTCATAAGAAAAAGAAAACAGAGGAAGAACCCTTATGGAAATGGATCTAATTCATATCCAATAGGGAAATCGAGATATCTAGTTGATAACAATAAGTTGAATCATCAAATTAGAAAATGAATCTAACTTAGAAATATACATATATAATTCCATGAATTTGTTTCATATTGATTCATTGCCATGACATATATGAACAACAACATTTTATTCACCTATCCCGATAGTCCCCTCCCCGGCTTGTGCCTATCCCATTTTGTCCCATATTAATCAAATGAATTATATAAGTTTCATTTGAATACCGTGGGTAGTAAAGCCCCAACTTCATGCGCCGCAGTAGACATAATGACATGTATACTTGAACTTGTATATATTTACAAATTCCAAAACTAATCTATACCGTTATATTAATTTACCAGTCACATCATTTTTTTCAACGCCTAATCTAAAAATATTTGCACAACTTGCATGGTGTACATGTATATATATAGTTGAACAAGCTCAAGCAAATTAAGCTCATCAAACCTCCAAGAATTAATCTAAAATTCCATCATATATAGTTGATAGCTTGCAGAGAAGCTAAGTACAGATACATCAGGAAGCAGCTAGGTTGCTCGAGCTCGCCGGCCATGTCGTTGTCGTCGAGCTCCAACTCGCTGCCTTACTCGACGGACCAAGGCGGGTACAGCACGCACGACACGCTCGTCCTCCTCGGCATCGGCTTCTTCGCCACCGCCGTCTCCATCCTCATGATCGTGCTCTGCGAGTGCCTGTGCTGCCGCCGCCGCCGCGCCGCCGGCGGTACCGTCGTCTACGTGGCGGCCAGGCCGTTCTTCCTGGGCGGCAGCGACAGTGGCGGTGGGCTGAGCGCCTCCGCGGTCGCCACGCTGCCGTCGTTCGTGTACCGCAGAGAAGAGTGGGCCGAGGCGGTGGCGCCCCGCGGCGAGAACAGCGGGCGCGGCGGCGGCGGCGGGTGGGCGCAGTGCGCGGTGTGCCTGAGCCTTGTGCAGGAAGGGGAGACGGTGCGGCAGCTGCCGGCGTGCAAGCACCTCTTCCACGTCGGATGCATCGACATGTGGCTGCACTCACACTCCACGTGTCCTCTCTGCAGGGCCAGCGTGGAGCCTCATCTCAAGGACCCAACACCTCCAGTGTAACGCATGTATATATATTAGTACGGCAAGCCCACGCCATGAATTCCGATGAGATTCTCTCATGTAAGATCGGAGCAACAAGATTGTTACCATGCGGGTCTGTAGGCAATGGGCCCACATGTCAGCAATAACGTCTGGGGATAAGTTACGTCAGAGAGTCATAATGTTCTCATTTGAAACACGGGAATTCGATATGGGTGGGTATCAGGTTTTCTTCATTCATGGCGTATAGTTTGATGTGTAGAAATGGACGTTTTTCTTTGGTAATTCATTACATGAGTAGTGTATATGTAAATATATAATGCTTTAGGTTTAAACAGAGTGTCTTGTATGCTGGTGAGCATAGTGCCTTCAGTTCACATGTGAGTAACCATTTTTTTTGCTCTACGAATCGGTGTACAAATGTGAAATTTTCGATTATACTTCAGGATTGAGAAGGCGTGAATCATCATGGTGTTTGGTGTGGAAATGGCAGGATGAGATGGCCGTGTGACGCCTCTGATTGTTTCTTGAGATTTGAGGTGTGTAATACAGTATCGAACTCCAAAGTCAGCGCACTTAATTTGTCCTTATATCATCTTTTATAGTTTAGTCACTAAACTTCAGTGGAAAATCATTCAAAATCCCAGCAATTGAGTATATCATAGTCTTGATGATCTCAGCGTTTCACTTTGACATAGTAAATTTTGGGAATAATTATATGTTGGCACTGGGTTGAGTATTCTGTCCAATATAATCAGTTGTTGTTTTCAATCGTGTAGAAAAGAAATGGACGTTTGTATAATTTATTGTAAAGATGTGTATACATGAGAATGCATGGTTAAAAATCCAGCCGGATTAAGAAGGGGGGTAGGCATTCGGTTTTCTCGGTTCGTTTTGGTTCAGTTTCTTTGGTTTATTAGAACTTTTGCTCACTAATAATACAAACAGAAGAAGTTGAAAGAAAAATAGAAACCGAACCAAATAAATGAAAGCAACCCAGTTTGTTTTTTTATCTTTGGTTTTCATACCAAACACTTGGTCATGCATGAATGTGCTACACAGATTGTCCACCCACCTCTCGCTGCACCTCAGCCCATCATGCAATATAATACACATGTTTTGCTATTGGGCCTTGGGCCAAGATACAATAAAAATCCAAAAGAAATAGAAGCTGGGAGGTATAGAAGCAAAAGAGGTGAGCTGACATCTCGGGTTTTCTTGGTTGGTTCGGTTTCTTGGGCAACAATCGAACAGAAACCCGAAGACCGATCGAGCCAAAAACAAAAGCCAAAGAGGGCACTGAAGACCAAAGAAACCAACACATCAGGTCAGTTCGTCTTGGTTTTGTTCATTCTTCGATGCTCGATAATTTTCTGCCCATCTTACTAGTGGTTTTCTTTATTAGACTGGTCACCCAAAGGGATTGAAATGCCCACTTGAATATATTACTTCAAATAATCTTACACAAGGTAGGCTTACCTTGCGCAAGCGTAGGAGCCATAGAGGATAATATGGAAGAATATACAGGGTTATAAAAAAAAGAATACAAAGGCATCATAACCTTGTTGGCTAAGTGGTTTAGAAAACTGGAAGCGGTTTCTTGTTGGCTTTATCTTTTCTATGAAAAGACCACACATGCTATTGAACCATATGAACCACATAGTTTTCTCATAAATCGGACAACTAAAGCGTGTGTTCACTATTGGTGAGTCTCTAGGAAAATTAACTCATCTCGATTCAAACTTTGTCCCATTTCAACTCCACTTATTTCTCTTAGGATATAGAAATTTTCTTGAGACTGCACACATGACATAAAATATACCTAACTCCCTATTCTCTTATGAATCGAGCTATGTACTACCTTCACTCTTTATAGTACAGTGAATATAAAGTAAGTCATATTCTATTTATACACTCATTTGTTGTGGCAAACTAGCAACCAATTAGGGTCATTGTTTTTATCTTTGCTCATCGAAGAACACATTATAATTCCCTTTATGGATAAATCATGGTAGCACATTCAATCACCGAGGGCCTACCTCTCCTTGCACACTTAGCAAATATGATCGTCTAATAATCTATGTTGTTTTTAATCACCAAGACTTAAATAAAGGGTCTAGATGTGTATAATGATGAGCTAATGGCGAACTAACCAACAAAAACCATATTCTTTTTTTATCTTGATGCTTACTTCATCTAACTAAAAGCAACTTTAGTAGTTTGGACAATTTGATGATCCATTAAGTTTTTAGATATGACCACACCTTGTAGGTATACAAGAGTCACAAATAAAAAAGTACGAAAAGTAAGATATGCTTGAAAACAATAAATAATGATGTAACTGATCAGGCTTAAGTAAATCAATTAAATACAGGGTCACAATGTTGTGGAAGAAACAAAAGAGCCTATCACCTTTTTTATTTCTTGTAAAACTTTGTAAAGTACAAAAGAAGAAAGAGTATACACAAAAAATGCTAGAAGCTAACAAGTTTGTTGTTGCAAAAGAGCACTTAATTCATTTGGATATAAACTTTATGAGAACATGAACACATTCGACATGTACGAAACACGTCAAAAGTATATGATATGAGTCATTTCAACAACATCCTTTGATGTAGTGACTTCTTGGGACTAAAAATCTTGCATCGCATGCAATCCTTATCCATAGGCTAACAAACTTCATAAGCACCTTGGATCCTAAAGCCACTTTTATTGGCTATAAAAACCACCACCTATGCACTTGAAATCACATCAATCAAATTTTAGCTTCTCCAAATAGCTATGGCAACTACTACCTCTCTATTGTCTTCCTGTCTTTGTGCTCTTCTCTTGGCTCCGTTCTTTAGCCAAGGTGTGGATGCATGGGAAAGCTGACAAGGAGCTTTCAGGGAGTGCAGATTTGATAGGCTACAAGCATTTGAGCCCCTAAGAAAGGTACGATCGGAAGCTGGGGTCACAGAGTACTTTGATGAGAGAGATGAGCAGTTTCAATGCGCTGGTGTCTTTGTCATTCGGCGTGTGATTGAGCCACAAGGCCTTGTGGTGCCTCGGTACTCCAACACTCTTGCTCTAGCCTACATAATCCAAGGTTTGTGAGGGCACCAACATTTCACATGGCCATCACAATTTTATAGCAGTTAAATATGAAACACATGTTTGTCATTTTATGATAGTAATGTACACGTGCTTATTGCAGGGAAAGGTTACGTAGGATTGACTTTTCCTGGTTGTTCAGCAACACATCAACAACAATTCCAACTATTTGAACAAAGACAGAGCGACCAAGGTCAGAAGTTTAGAGACGAGCACCAAAAGATTCACGAATTTAGGCAAGGGGATGTCGTTGCACTTCCGGCTAGTATTGCACATTGGTTCTACAATGGTGGTGATAAACCGGCCGTTGTTGTTTATGTTTATGATATAAAAAGTTTTGCTAATCAGCTTGAACCAAGGCAGAAGGTATCCAGTTTATATTCATTATCCTCCCCAAAAGACTTTGTTCATTTGTCAATACTACGAATAGTGCTTTTTCTTTAGATTTCACTTATTCATTAACAAGCCATTCCATTTATTTTTTACTCAAATGTTTAGGAGTTTTATTAGCTGGTAACAACCAGAGAGGGCAACATATATTTGAACAATCCATCTTGCAACACTCTGGACAAAACATATTTAGTGGATTCAATACTGAGGTACTTAGCGAGGCCCTTGGAATAAACACGGAGGCTGCCAAGAGGCTGCAAAGTCAAAATGACCAAAGGGGAGATATCATTCGAGTGAAGCACGGCCTCCAATTGTTGAAACCCACATTAACACAGCAACAGGAAGAACAACGGCAATATCAACGAGTCCAGTTTCGTGAAGGGCAACACAATGGATTGGATGAGAATTTCTGCACAATAAAGGCAAGGATAAACATTGAAAATCCTAACCGTGCTGACTACTACAACCCTCGCGCTGGAAGGATAACCCTTCTTGACAACCAAAAGTTCCCTATTCTCAACCTTATTGGAATGGGTGCTGCAAGAATAAACTTATACCAGGTAATATGCGTACAGATAATTAAAATGTTATTGCAACAACCATTATATTTTTTGGTGCAAAATCTATAATATGTAACATTGTTGAGATAATGACATAATCCGACCTTTTCCCACTTACTGCAGAATGCTCTTCTCTCACCCTTTTGGAACATTAATGCCCACAGTGTAGTGTATATGATCGAAGGGAGTGCACGGGTGCAGGTTGCCAATAATCAAGGAAGAACTGTGTTTAATGGCGTACTTCGTCAGGGGCAGCTATTAATCATACCACAAAACCATGCCGTCATTAAGAAAGCCGAGCACAATGGGTGCCAGTACGTGGCAATAAAGACAATCCCGGACCCTACGGTGAGTCGGGTTGCCGGGAAGAACTCCATATTACGTGCACTGCCCGTAGATGTTATCGCCAATGCTTATCGTATCTCGAGGGACGAAGCTCGACGTCTTAAGAACAACAGGGCAGGTGAGATCGGCGCTTTCACTCCTTGTTTCCCCCAGAAGAGCCAGAGGGGTTACCAGTTCCTAACTGAAGGCCTCTCTTTAATCGGCATGTAAGACTTATAGATTATGAGTACTATGCAAGCAAAATAATAAAGCACATCAAGCTTGTTGTGGATGCTTGGCACTGCTACAGAATGATTTTTCTGTAGGAGTATCTCTATAGTTTGCAAGCGGACTATAACAGATCGCGCTTGCAAAAATCGACTTGCATTTTCACATATGCCTTCTTTAAAGGCCCGCATACAAAAATTAATTTTCGCAGACGGACTTCTTAACATACCTGCATGCAAAAATAAGCTTATTTTCGCAGGCGGACCTCTTAAGGATTTTTCGCATGTGGGCACATGAAGAGCACATGGGCCCCATGCTTTTTTTTCTCGTACCATTTTTTTCTCCTCTCCCTCTTTCTCTCCACCACACCTTTTTCTCTTTCCCCATCCTTATCCCCTCCCCACTCTTACCTCTTCTCTCCACCTTCTCCACCTCCCTTCCTCTCTCTAACCTCCCTCGGAGCGGCGGTGGCAGGAGGGCGGCCGGTGGGCGGATCTGCCGCCCCTGTCCTCGGAAGCAACGACGATGCCAGGGAGGCGGCGACGCGACGACGAGGGTGGTGGTGACGGCTGCGATGACGATGGCAGCAGTGCCGGCTGCTCCGACGATGATGGTGGTAGCAGCTAGGCTTTTGGTAGAATCGGGCAGCTAGGGTTTCGAGGGATTTTTTTTGGGATTTTTATTTTTTTCGCCAAAACTATTTTCGCATGCGGTTGGCTTAGGTGACCGCATGCGAAAATCCCGTTTTGGTATGCGGTTGCATTACCCGCATGAAAAATTTTTGATTTTCACAGACACCTTGGTCTAGACGGGTCGGCCAACCACATACAGAAATTTGTTTTGGCTGCCTGAAAAAAGTTCTTTTTTTAGTGGTGGAAATAGTTTTATGTACTTTGTTTTGCAAAGAACAAAATAAAACAAAACTGAGTTTGTGAAGATTATGGGTACCATATACCCACACAGCTAGCCTATCCGACTGATTATAGGGAATATGTTACAGATGATGATCATGTAACAGCTTAGGATTTAAGTATTACGTTAGCTTGTGTATTAAGGAACGACTTATAGTCTTAAGTCGGGAGTATTATGGATAATGTTTAGGAGACCTATACCGTATGTGGTTTGGTCTCCGACTTGTGAGCCTGTCCTTTGAGCCTATATAAAGAGGGCAGGACGCCCTTTGAGGGGCAGATAGGCAATAGCAATTAGCTAAGCTTTTCTTCGTATACTGATCACGAGATCAATATATAACTCGGCGGATACAATCCTTGAAATAGGAGTAGGGTATTACTTCTTTATAGAAGGTCTGAACCTGTCTAAATCCCTTTGTCGATTAACCCATCGTGTTTGGCACTTGTGCACTACCCCTTTTCTCATTGCCAAAATCAGGTTTCGACAGTTGACGCGTCAGGTAGGGGTGCGTCAAGTTTTCTTTGCCGACAAGCGCGATGGGATCTACATTAGGCATTGATGACTTCGCTTTCCCTCCAGGACAGGCGTACTGCTTCGGCAGCCTCGACTTCATCACCGATAGCTTCGGCAAGGTTTCTCTCCTTGACTCGGATTTGAACCAGTCAGGAGGAGAAAACCACTTGGCGCCGTTTGGGTTACCGAACGCCACTGAGATCTACCCCAACCTTCTTTCTTCCGAGTTGGATCCAAACCACTCGGGAGAACTTTTCACATCGGAGCCATGCTGCGGTCCAAGCTCCAGGGAGATCGCCGTCGTGATTCAACCTCTCGGATCCTGCTCATCCACCGAGATCGCCGACTACATCAGCTCTTCTGACTTCGATGATCTTTACGACATCTCCATAGAGAACATCGAGAGCTCCGACTTCGACGACAACTATACTCCGCTATTCTTCAGCGTTCTCATGGCCGACATAGGAGAGACCAACTCGGCTGTGGCCCGCAGGGCCGCAGAAGAGGAACGAGCCAAGTTCGAAGAGGAGCGCAAGCGCAAGGAGGAAGAACTCAAATGCAAAGAAGATAATGACAAGAGAAGGCGAGATCTGAGGGCGGCTGGGCGCTCTGCTCACGACGCCATACTTCAGAACCGAGTCGACAATACCAACGTCTTCCTAACGCCCCAGCAGAACGCGGTCGCCGCTCTCACCCTCATCGACACCATCATGGACGTAGCTCCCCCCAATGTGACCCCGATCCTAGACAAAGTCAAGACCATGGTTGCTGCTACAGCTCCACTCGGCATTGTCGCCGGCACTACTTGGGGAATTGCTGAGTCCGTTGCTGAAACACCCGACGGTAGTCGCCTCCCACCGCTCCGATCCAAGGATTATCGAAGGCCCGACCACAGCAAGACCCATGGCAAGTCTGATGACGTCCGTCGCCATGAAGCTTGGAAGCACCGAAATCAGTCGGTCGACTCTCATGAGAGGTGCCATGACTGACCACCCGTCTATGACCGAATCCGCTATGATAATAGCTCCAGTTACCAGAGTGGCTCTCGAAGGTCCACGCCGAGTGATTTGAGGGAGGTACTCGACTGGCGTTATCACGAGTGCAATAAGCCTCACTATGAAGATCGAAGGAATTCCCCCAACAACTGCGACGAAGGAGTACCAGCGTTCACTCGGGACCTACGTCGAGTGAATTAGCCGAGTGGTTTCAAGCCCACTGGGATTGAGAAATATGATGGAAAAACCGACCCCGAGTCATGGTTGACCGTCTACACCCTCGCAATTCGCGCAGCAGGAGGAGTCAACAAGGCCATGGCGAACTATCTGCCCGTTGCACTCGCCGACTTAGCCAGAAACTAGCTCGCAAGTTTACCAAGGGGTTCGATCAATTCATCGCCAATTTCCAGGGCACCTTTGAAAGGCATGGGACTCACTTTGACCTTTACAACGTAATCCAGAAGCTTGACGAGTCCTGAAAGACTATATTCGGTGTTTTTCGGAGAAATGAAACAAGTCGGATGACGCTATTAAAGCTTCACGTCAAGACAAGCAATCAGGTAGTAGCTGGCACCCCAAGAAGGATAACGACAACGACAACGGTGGCCAAAAAGATTGCAAGCGTAAGCCCGAGGATTTGGTCGCCGCAACATCAAACTACCAACAACAACATCCACGCGTCAGCGCCTACGACAAGATCATGAACGCTCAATGCATGCATCACTCGAATCATAAACACGCGGCCAAAGACTGCTTCATCTATAAACAGTTCGCCGATCACTATGCGACCCAACTTCAGAAACCAACCGATATAGCTGGGACTTCAGGAACCAAAAAGGATGATGGAAACGGTGGCTCGGAACCTTTCCAAGATCACAGGACTGAGTTAAACCACATTTTTGGAGGGCCACTCGCATACGAATCAAAACGGAACCAGAAATTGACCGACAGAGAAATCAATGCAGTTCAGCCTGAGGTGCCACGTTCCCTACGATGGTCAGAGGTGGCTATTATGTTTAACCGCTCAGATCATCCTGACCGAGTGGTTCACCCGAGGCGGTATCCCCTGGTACTAGACCCGGTGGTCCGCAATGTCAAGCTTAAGCACGTCCTCAGTGATGGCGGCAGCGCTCTCAATATTCTCTTCGCCAAGACACTGGACGAGATGCAAATTTCTAGATCCGAATTAAAACCAAGTTCAGCCCCTTTTCATGGAGTCATCCCAGGGTTGTCATCTACACCACTCGGGCAAATCACTCTTCGAGTACCTTCTGCACTCGGAAGAATTTCCATACAGAGAACGTCAGCTTTGAAGTCGCCGACTTTGAAGCAGCTTACCACGCAATCCTTGGAAGACTTGCGCTCGCCAAATTCATGGCAGTCCCGCACTACACCTATCTGATGATGAAGATGCCCGGACCTCATGGAGTCATCTCCCTGTGCAGTGACGTCAAGCAAGCCTTCACCTGTGACAAAGAAAGTTGCGACATGGCCCAATCTCGCGAGAGATTACTTGGCCAACAGGAGGTTTGACTAGCCGCGTCAACATCGGAAGAAGGCGAAATCCCAACAAAGAAGTTGGCCAAGTCAGGAGAAGGTGACGCCAAGACGAGAAAGATCCCACTCAATCCTTCCGACCCCTCCAAGACTGTTGTAATAGGCGCCGAGCTAGATTGTAAATAGAAAAGCATGCTCATCACCTTTCTACAAAATAACAAAGATATATTTGCTTGGAAACCATCCAATATGCCTGGTATTCCTAGAGAGGTGATTGAGCACTCATTAGATGTTAAAGAGGATGCAAAATCTATCAAACAACGGCTTTGCCGCTTTGCGCAAGATCGAAGAGATGCTATTAAGGAGGAACTCGCCAAGCTTTTGGTGGCTGGATTCATCAAGGAAGTTTATTACCCCGATTGGTTGGCCAACCCGGCTTTAGTTTGGAAGAAGATAGGACAATGGCGCATGTGTGTCGATTACACCAACCTCAACAAGTCTTGCCCCAAGGATCCCTTTGGTTTACCCCGCATTGATCAAGTCGTTGACTCGACCGCTGACTGTGAGCTTCTGAGCTTCATTGATTGTTACTTGGGATACCATCAAATCAGCTTAAAGGAGTCCGACTACTTGAAGACGTCATTCATCACCCCGTTTGGAGCCTATTGTTACATCACGATGCCGTTTGGCCTTAAAAACGTTGGAGCTACATATTAGCGCATGATCCAGAGATGCCTTCAGACTCAACTCGGGAGGAACATGGAAGCTTACGTCGATGATGTTGTTATCAAAACCAAGCAAAGACAGGATTTGATCGCCGACTTAGAAGAAACTTTCTCAAATATTCGAGCGTTCAGGATGAAGTTGAACCCAGAGAAGTGTACTTTTGGAGTACCGTCAGGGAAGCTACTTGGTTTTATGGTGTCTCATCGTGCTATTGAAGCCAACCCAGAGAAGATCAACGCTATTCAGAATATGAAGCCGCCAAGTACCCAGAAGGATGTCCAAAAACTTGCTGGATGCATGGCAGCTTTAAGCCAGTTTGTTTCTAAACTCGGGGAACGAGACATGTCTTTCTTCAAGTTGCTTAAGAAAACAGACGAGTTCCAGTGGACCCCGGAAGCCCAGAAAGCTTTTGAAGACTTCAAGGATTTCCTCACAACACCACCCGTGTTAGCCTCACCGTATCCCCAAGAGCCATTGCTACTTTATGTGTCTGCAACTTTTCAGGTGGTCAGCACGGTCCTGGCCGTAGAACGAGAGGAGGAAGGACAAATCCAGAAAGTTTAAAGGCCAATTTATTTCGTCAGCGAGGTGCTAACTGGATCCAAAACACGCTATCCCCAGGTATAGAAATTATTATATGGAGTTTTAATTACCGTCAGGAAATTAGCTCATTATTTCCAAAGTCACTCGGTTACTGTGGTTACATCTTTTCCACTCGGCGATGTCCTTCATAATCGGGAGGCAACTGGGCGTATTGCGAAGTGGGCTTTGGAATTGATGTCGTTAGATATTACTTTCAAAGCAAGGACATCTATTAAGTCCTAGATCTTGGCCGATTTCGTGGCTGAGTGGACTGAGTGTCAAGGAGATGTATCTAGGGAGGAGCCGCAATACTGGACTATGTATTTTGATGGGTCTAAGCGAGTTACCGGTACGGGAGTTGGAGTTGTCCTAATTTTCCCGACTGGTGAAAGACTGCGGTATGTTCTTCAGATACATTTTGCGGCCTCACACAATGTAGCCGAGTATGAAGCATTACTTCATGGACGGCGACTCGTTATATCTCTTGGTATACGGCGTATGATTGTGCGAGGAGATTCTCAGTTGGTTGTAAACCAGGTGATGAAGGATTGGTCTTGCCTAAACGACAATATGATTGCTTATCGTCAAGAAGTTCGTAAGCTAGAAGACAAGTTTGACGGCTTGGAGTTATCACATGTCTTAAGGCATAATAACGAGGCGACCGATCAATTAGCTCAGTTTGGCTCTAGACAAGAGGCTGCCCCGACAGATGTCTTGATAGAGCATCTTCATGAGCCAACTATTGCTAAAAAGCGAGCCACCGAAGAGGAGGTTACAAACTAGGTTTCCATGCTTGATGCCGATTGGAGGACACCTTTAATCAAATTCTTAACTCGGCAAGTGTTACCCGAAGATCGAGATGATGTAGAGTGAGTTCGACGTTGTAGTCAGAATTATGTCATGGTTGCTTTGGAGTTGTACAGAAGAAGCCCATCTGGAGTTTTGTTAAGATGTGTTACACCTGAGGAAGGTCGACAATTGTTGCAGGATATTCACTCGGGAATTTGTGGCAGTCATGCTGCAGCACGTACTTTGGTGGGCAAAGCTTACCGGCATGGTTTTTTCTGGCTTATGGTGGTAACCGATGCGGATAAAGTGGTTCGAACCAGTGAAGGTTGTCAATTTTTTGCTCGACAGAGTCATATTCCAGCCCAAGAGTTGCAAACGATTCTGCTTTCATGGCCCTTCACAGTTTGGGGCTTGGATATGGTTGGTCCTTTCAAAAAGGCTCCAGGAGGTTTTAGACATTTGTTTGTTGCAATTGACAAGTTTTCTAAGTGGATTGAAGCTAGGCCGGTTGCTACAATTATTGCAGACAAAGCACGTGATTTTATCCTTAATATTGTGCATTGGTTTGGCGTCCCGAACAGGATTATTACTAACAATGGGACTCAGTTCGCTGGAGACGTTTTCAAAGAATTTTGTGAAGATTTTGGGATCAAGATTTGTTATGCATCGGTAGCACATCCTAGAAGCAATGGACAGGTTGAATGTGCTAATGGTATGGTTCTTCGGGGTATTAAGGCTCTAGTCTTTGATAGATTGCGCCCCTATGCCGGTAGATGGGTTCAAGAGTTGCCCTCAGTTTTATGGTCATTACGGACTACACCCAGTCGGGCTACGGGTCAGTCGCCTTTCTTTTTAGTTTATGGGGCTGAAGCCATGTTGCCGAGTGAGATGGAGTTCGAATCTCTTCGAGTTCGTAATTTCAATGATGAGCGTTATGATCAAGACCGTGTTGATGACTTGACCCGACTGAAAGAAGCTCGTGAAGCTGCACTTGTTTAGTCGACGAGGTATCTCCAAGGACTTCGGCGTTATCATAATCGTAATGTTCAATCACGAGCGTTTATTGTTGGTGATATGGTTCTAAGAAAGATTCAGACGACGAAGGATACACATAAATTATCTCCGTTATGGGAAGGACCTTTCATAATTGCTGAAGTCACTCGGCCAGGAGCGTATCGTCTAAAGCGTGAAGACGGGTCAATTGTGGAGAATTTATGGAATATTGAACATCTTCATCGATATTATACTTAACTTCAATTTTCTATACTATGTTCTTCTCGATTGCCGACTTCAAGTAAGTTGTCTTCTTGAGTTGTCAGTCGGGGGCTATGCGTATTAATAAAGTATGAGTTTTAGGCTTGGTGACAGTCGGACGAAAATTTTTAAGAAATTAAACGCAAGATTCAAATCAGGGCATAAGCATAAATAACTGATAAATTACAAGTTGGATCATAAGAGTTTTTTACATCAAGAATCTATCCTTGGAAGTTTTCAACTACGTCAGCAGCTATCTTTTTGGCAGACTCCTGAGCTTCATTTATCAGTTCTAAAGCTTGCTCATCAGAAGTGCCGTCTGCAAAGCCATCTCCTATAGAATTTATATCTACTCGGGGATAGAATGACTTCATCATCGCCAGAGTTTGATTCGCACTCATGGTAGCAGCATCAGTGATGTTATTTAGATACTTTTTAGGAGCTGTCCTGAGTTTATCAAAGATCTCAAGTGCATCTTCAGCACTTGTTCCGAGGCCGTTTTGATAGATTGTTGATAGGATTGGCATGGCTGCGTTAGCAATATCATCTCTAATTCTCTCAGCTCTTTGGACCTTTTCAGCAAAGACTTCGAACTGAGCACGTGATTTTACCTTGTTGGCTGTAAGATTGACAATATTCTGATTATATTGATGACCAAGACAAGCCGTATCAAGAATATGAGTTCTATGAGGTTACCTTCAAGCTCTGCTATAGCTTTAGCTTTGTCTGTTTCAAGCTTGGCGTTATCATTTTTTGCTTTCTTTAATTGGGCCTTGAGGGATTCAATCTCAGTCAAATTGGCTGGTACATGAAGACATAGTGTTAATAGAGATAAATGGATCAATCAAGAGCAGATAAGTTAATTTTTCTTACCTCCAATTGAACCACGAAGCTCTAAGTTCATATCTCGTAGCTTGTTGATTTCTTCCCGCAAGACAGTTTCTCTAGCTATGGTTTCTTCTTTGGCTTCTTTGAGCTCTTGTTGGATATTCTCTAAGGAATTAACTTGAGGAACAAGCTTTTCCAAGGTATCGGATTTAGCCTGGGAGCGATGATGTATTCTCTGCATCACAAAAAGCAAGTCAGTTGGTTGTATGAGAATCAGCAATTGAGGTATGAGGGGTTTCTTCTTACATTCATCAGTCGAGTGGCTTCATTAAAACTGGCGACAAGCAAATCTCGTTCTTCAGCTTCTTTTTGCTTGTTTAGTATGATGCCCTGTCTTTTGCCTTCTGCATCGCGCCACTCAATCTTGATTGGAGGCAATAAGTCTTTTATGGATTTCAGTCGGAGGATCTCTTCATCTTCTCTAGTTGTTTGTTCTAAGGAAGATATGAATGATAGAACTCAAGAAGCATGTTCAAGACGCAGATTTAATAATTGATTGATTTACCTGTTATCGCCTCTGGATGGTTTTCATGGGTGACAGTGTTCCCAATTGTTTGATCCTTGTTGGTTTCTTCAGTGGTTGACGAGGGATCTTTAGCCAGATTTTCTTGGCTGGTTGGAACTTGCCTCTCCCTGTCCGACTGGTTTCCAGTCGGGAGGTCTTGACTGACGGGGGCTCTTGGCTAGGAGTTGTCTTACTCGAGAGCGGGCTTTGCGACCTTGGCTCTATGGATTCTTGGTTTCCTGACTCCGCAGTTGGAGTTGGTTTTTTGGTTCGGCCGGTGGGATCAATGTCTTGAGGTTTTCTATAGAAGACGATACATGGTGTTCAGAGTGAAATTAAATAAGTTTTCAGAAAAAAGACAACACCAGTCATGCGGTGGGTACCTATTGGATTTTCTGATCATTGGAGCCGATCTGGTGGATGGCTTGGGAGAGCTGATATTGGCTTTGGGCATTTGAATTTCTTCAGATTTCTCATTTGAGTTAGCAATGACTAGCTTCCTCTGTTTGCTCGCACGTTTGCTAGTTTCTTCAATTGCGGCTGCAGCTGTCTTGTTTTTCGTTTAGGGTTTGATCTTTGGACCACCAGTCAGTTTCTTGACAGACGGTTGGGCCGGCACATCATCGTGATATACCTTATATGGTCGAGAGATGATCAGCGCGTTTGCCTGCAAATAATAACCTTTTTAAGAGATGTTGACAAGTATGGCGAGATAAGAGTCATTAAAGTTGTGGAGTTTACATACCGGAGGAGGTGGCCGATGAATGTTGTAAGGAAGAACTGGTAGTTTGCTGTTGTAGTCAATTACAATCCCAGTGGAAAAGATCTTGTACATGCGAGAGCACAAGAGCTAGAAGTTTAATGACTCCCGATCTTCCCGGTTAGGGTAACTCCGTCCTTCATACTCAAAGTGCCGAGTGATTTGTTCTCCTTGGATTCCCTTATTCTTCATTTCAAGAGTTTTTGCTAAAAGATCATATGCTTCTATCCAGTTTTGGCCTTCAGGCAAGGCATTCCATTTGGCCCGTTGGATTGGTAGAAGACCGATGAAGTTGGACAGGCTGGGGGCTGGGTTGGAAATGTAAAACCAGTTTTCGTGCCAGCTCTTGTTGGAGGTTTTCAAGGGAAGAGGGAAGTAGTCTTTGCGGAGAGTACCGCGGAGTTGGAATCCCGCACCGCTGACAACACAGGGGTTATCTTTGGTCGGATGGGCTTTGAGTGAAAGCATGCGGCGAAAAAGATTGAAGTAGGGATAGATTCCAAGAAAGGTTTCGCAAACATGGATAAAGATGGCAATGTGTAGTACAGAGTTTGGATTTAGATGATAAATTTTAATGCCGTAGTAATCAAGAACACCGTGGAAGAATTCAGAGGTTGGCAGACCAAATCCACAGTAAAAGAAGTAGGTGAAGACGACAATCTCACCGGTGTTTGGAGTTGGGAACTCCTCACCGTATGTTGGATGCCAGCCAATGATTTCCTTCGCTAGGAGGACTCCATCCTTCACCATTTCCTTTAACGTTGATTCCTTTACATCAGAGACTGCCCATTGGTCGAAGGGGATTTCTCTCTCTTCTGCCATGAGCGAGATTTGGGGAGGATCGAGTTTAGCGTTGGAGGCTAGAGTTTTTGGAGAGAATGAAAAGAACAGGATGGGTGCAACGGATTTTGATGAAATTTGGAGTGGCTGGATGAATGGATTTGGCGGATTTTGTGTTCTAGGTTTCTGCGGTGTTGTCTATGAACAGGAGCACGAAAAGGGAATTTTTCAGAAGTTGAAGCGATGGGGAAGACGACGGCGCTTCAGTGATTGTTTTATTAGGGTATCGGTAGGTTTTCCCTTGTTTGGGCCGAAGCCCATGGGAAGCTTACAGCTCATGATTCAGGTGTGGCTTGTCACGTGTCTTTAGGGACTTAAGCAAATTTGCCTTGGCAATATGCACGTGCTCTATTGCCCAATACCTTAAAAATCCTTTCATACAGCAGTTACACAACTTTTTAGGAGTTGGCACGATGCAATTTGGAAGGTGACAACAATAAAGTTTTTTACAACTATCTTGACAACTTTTCTATAAGTTGTTGGAGCTGTTTGGTTCTTATAAAGCAATTGATTTTATATCAATGCTATTTAGCCACCTTGGTGTGTTTTTCTGATTAAGTCTAGTATTATGGCATAGGCTGATTATATTTTGGTCATATTATTCAGGAAGTTGGCAAACCTATTTATGGGTTTAATTAACTCAGATTTTATACCACAAATAATATATATTCTTGAGTATGATGAGTTGTGTGTATCGAGAGGACTCGGGCATGACAGCTTGGGCAACATGAGTATAATATGATGCTAGTACTTGGGGTCATTATGCATCGTGTCTTATTAATGAGGTTATGTGCTATATGATTTTTCAGGATGCTTTTGGCTTTGGCTAAGCATTTATTTATATAACATCACTTGGATGGGTGAGATTGTCCAAGTTCTTGACTATATACTTAGTTTGTTTAACTAAACACATAGTCGGGGGGCTACACTTAATTAGGTGTATCTAGTCGATGTACCTAGGTATATTTTTTATGATTTTTTAGCCCTTCACAGCCATCTTATTGGATTGGTTAAAGCACTCGGGAGATCCAGGCAGAGATGTGTTAACAACAGATTTTTGTAATCTACTCGGAGAGGAAAAGGAAAACCGACGCAGAGAAGGAGGCTAAGTTGGAGTCGGACCAAGTCTTGTATCGGACTCGGTAAGCGTATCGGACTGGAAGAAACGCTAGCAGGAAGAGCATATCGGCCGATACGGATTCAATATGGCCATTGATTGATAGAGCCAGGAACTTGATAGAGTTAACATGGGCTTGGTCTGGGCTCGAGATAAACTTCAAGGAAGTTGCCAAATAGAAATAAGGCTCGGTTTTAGGCAACTGTATCTTGTAAATCAAGTAGGTTTAGATCTAATCTGTGGCAAGAGTCTGCCGCAAAGACTTGTTTGTTAAGTTGTAGATAAGATCGTGTCCTATCTGGACAATGTTGTAATCTCGGGTATAAATATCCTGGTAGTATGTACATACAAACTCTCTCACAATCAATCAAACACAATTCAATCTACTTTCGGCGCATCGCCAACCCTCACAAGAGGTTAACCTCGACGAGTTCTTGCTTCCCCAGAGCAGAGGTAAGAACTCGTGCCCGACGATCTACATCGTCGGGGCTAGCGTACCGCTTTAGGCACGTTAAGCCTTGATGATGTGATCGTCGTTTATTATGCTTTGGACGATTTTCGTAAGTGTATTAATTATGCTTCGCCAGCGATCTACTCGTTTTAGGGTTTATTGCCGACGGTGGTTTAATTATTATGCTTAGTTAAATCTTTCAATGCATCTACCATCCCCAAAAGCGATCGACGACTTGATTTTCTTTGTGTTAAGTCTCAATTCACACTTTGAGTTGCCATCGACCTTAGTCCTGTTTTGAGATCTAACCCAAAGCCTGTTTTTGATCGTAATTAAGGATAGCGCCGGGGTTTTAGCCGGTCTTATCTAATACATGTAATCACCATAATGTTTTTATGTGTATTTGCCACTTGTATGAGTAGATTGGCTAATATAAATATGTTTGTTATAGGTTATTCTTTAGGGTTTGCCTGTGATCGATATATTTATATGAGTCGATTGGTTCATACAAGTCTGCATTAGAGTATTAGCTAGTGCACTTATCTCTTTTATCCCTCATCGGCCGATGCTGCTAATTGACATTAACATGTTGATGAAGGTCGATGAGATTAGATCTATATTCTGATTTTATTTATCACAATTACAAGTGAGCCGATAAAGCTTTGCCCTATCGGCTAGGTCATGACAATGCGATATCGGCCTATCGGCCGATCGGCCATTGTTTACTTACACGGTTTGCTTGTTTATCTTGTTGATTGCAGATCAAATCAACTGGCACGCCCTACACGCACCTAGGCAAGCCTTTGGACCTGCACTGGAGCTAAGCAGATCTCCCAGGCCGCCGTGGAAACGTGAAACCTGTTTGGTCGTGAGGCGGGTCTAAATTCTACGCCAACACGCTTTTAGCACGCCCGGTGGGACCTCAAGAAGGCAAGCTTCGCGACAACAAGAAGACCACCGCAGGATGTCAAAACAAAGTGAGATCTCCGAGGAGAACATCGTCTCTGTGACCGTCGACCAGCTCAACGAAGAGCAGAAAGCTGAGATGGACAAGCTGGTCGAGCAATTTCAAAATATGTACCTGCAGACGTACTCTAGGACTCGGCAAGGCACCCTTATTCAGAAATCTAAGGTGGTGATGCCGAGCCCTGGAGACGGAGCCAGCACGTCGGCGGCGGCATACGACCACACCGTCAAGAACGAAGAAAACGCTGCGCCGACGTTGCAAGACCGCATCGACTCCGCAGTTCATTCTGCGCTAGTCAACCAGTCTGGGATCCTGGTGAACACATTGACCAATATGGTCAAATCAATCTTAGATGGTTCCATTCATCAGTACAAGCCTCAAGGGCTGATTTTCTTGCCAGAAAACAAGTTCCCTGCTTATCGGACTTTGAGGACCGATCTGAGCACGGTTCCACAGCCGACGGCGCCGATCCCACATCCATCGGCCCAACCAGCATCAACCCTATCGCTGGTCCTCACCAGGCAAGCGGGAGGGAGCCCCCAGCACATCACGGAGGAACAATATGCACAGTGGACGAAGGGGAAACAATCAATCGTCGAGCCGATGCAGCAAGTTCCAGTCAACCTGCCATCGGCCGGACAACCTCAAATCCCCATGTCTAGTAACCCTCCGCAGCCAGCTGCTTACAACGCGCCACTAGGCTACCAGCAGTACACCGCCGGGTAGTACGACGCACAGAACCTAAATCATCACTTCCAACCGTACTCCCCCAGGAAATATCGGGCAGAGGGCCTGCAGCAGTCTTACCATCAAGAGCTCCCACATCAGCCCGCAGGATACTGGGCCGACATGACAGCTGAGGTGATGCAAGATCAGTTCGGCTTGAAGCCCAAGGAGAGTTCTACAGTGTATCGGCACCCGTATCCCGAGGAGTTCGACAGAGTGCCACTGCCGAGCCGATACAAGATCCCGGACTTCTCCAAATTTTCGGGGCAAGATAACGTCTCTACATACGAGCACGTAAGCCGATTCCTAGCACAGTTTGGGGAGGCATCGGCCATAGAGGCGTTGAGGGTGAGGTTTTTCCCTCTGTCTTTGTCAGGGTCAGCATTTACATGGTTTTCCTATTTACACTGCAATTCCATCAGAGGATGGATAGATCTAGAGAAGCAGTTTCACAGATACTTTTACAACGGCGTACAAGAGATGAAACTGTCTGATCTCACTGCCATCAGACAACGGGTTGATGAATCGGTCCCAGAATACATCCAAAGATTCAGGGACATAAGGAATAGGTGTTATAGCCTCAGTCTGACCGATTCTCAACTGGCCGATTTGGCGTTCCAAGGATTACTGGGGCCGATACGAGAGAGATTCTCATCTCAGGAATTCGACAACCTAGCTCAGCTAGCACAATGGGTATCGGCCCATGAACAAAGATTCCAGGAGGCGAAGAAGTTCGCAAAGAAGATCAACACAATCTATCAGTACGCCTCCGATGAAGATGATGAAGAAGATGCCGATGTCGATCTGGCCGAGTGGGCCCGGATGAAGAAGCCGACAACATGCCAATGGCCCAAGAAGGGCGACAAGGATGATAAGTACGACTTCGACATCAACAAGGCCGACAAAATATTTAACTTACTCCTGCAAGAAAAGCAGATTCAGCTGCCAGTAGGTCATATACTGCCATCAGCTGAGGAAATCAAGAAGAGAATATATTGCAAGTGGCACAACACATATTTCCATCACACTAATGAATGCAAAATCTTCCGACAACAGATTCAATCGGCCATCGAGCAAGGTAGGATCAAGATCGATGAAGCCAAGCGGTTTGCTTGTTTATCTTGTTGATTGCAGATCAAATCAACTGACACGCCCTACATGCACCTAGGCAAGCCTTTGGATCTGCACTAGAGCTAAGCAGATCTCCCAGGCCGCCGTGGAAACGTGGAACCCGTTTGGTCGTGAGGCGGGTCTAAATTCTATGCCAACAAGATGATGGAACCACTCGGCAATGGAAGCACTCGGTTATGGAGGCACTCGGCTATGGATTAGTTTGGTTCGAGGTGGAGTTATCTCGTCGACTGTGAAGGTCTCAGGGGCTACTGTGAAGATTATGGGTACTATATACCCACACAGCTAGCCTATCCGACTGATTATAAGCGATAGGTTACAGATGATGATCATGTAATAGTTTAGAATTTAAGTATTACGTTACCTTGTGTATTAAGGAACGACTTATAGTCTTAAGTCGGGAGTATTATGGATAATGTTTAGGAGACCTATACCGTATGTGGTTTGGTCTTCGACTTGTGAGCCTGTCCTCTGAGCTTATATAAAGAAAGCAGGACGCCCCTTGTGGGGCAGATAGGCAATAGCAATTAGCTAAGCTTTTCTTCGTATACAGCTTGATCACGAGTTAAATATATAACTCGGCGGATACAATCCCCGAAACAGAAGTAGGGTATTACTTCTTTATAGAAAGCCTGAACCTGTCTAAATCCCTTTGTCTATTAACCCATCGTGTTTGGCACTTGTGCGCTACCCCTTTTTCTTATTGCCGAAATCAGGTTTCAATAGAGTTCATGATATCCTCTTTCTTTCATGTTCCTTGTTATTATGAATTTCCAATTGGAATTACAAATGTTGGGATAGCATTCACTACATGTCGTTCTCTCGTTGTTTACATGTAATCCAAATAGTTATAAAAAAATTTAAAAAATTCAGAATATATATTAATACTTGACGAACATGAAGTTGAAATTTTAAAAGTTGTAACGAATAGAATAAAATAACTACAGCTAGGTAACGTATATTAAAAAAATTAAACTTGTAGAAGTTAAATTTAACATTGTATATATATAAAATGATCTATCTTTCTCGACAAAAAAATTTAATTTTTTTATAATTATTTAAATGACCTACAAACAACCAAATATTCCCACGAGAGTTTGCGTGTGCTGTTGCTGTCACTCCCCTCGATATACCTCACGTTCACACTCTTGCAATAGGAGACAATAAACAAATTCTAGAAACTCGTCATGACCTCGCCGGCGCCTCGACGGCACGTACAAGATGAACACGCCATGGCAGCACACGCGGTTTGCAACATTAATCCGCCGTGCGATCAACAGAAGCGTTTAATTTCTTCGTTAAGTATGTGTATCAAGCGCAACATAGTGTAAACCTGATGGCAATAATTTAGGAGTACTTAAACCAACGAGTTGTAGGAATGTTAAACCACCGGCAATTACTCTGCCTTGCTCTCTGTCTCCACTGACCATGCTGCTCGTCAACCTGTACTCGCGGCTCACGGCGAGCACCGGCGGCGTCGACGACGACGACGACAGCGGCGGGTATGGGATTCTCGACGGCGCGTGCGGTGGCACGCTCGCCGTGTTCTGCGTCCTCGCCGTCTCCGTCGTCGTCTGGAAGGCGTGCGCGTTCCTCGCCATGGCCGCCGCGCTCCTCGCCATCGGCTGGCGCGTCGTGACGCCGCGGAGCTGGAGGCGCGTGGGCGCGGTGACCGCAGGAGCCACGCCGGCGTGCGGGCTCACGGCCGCGGCGATCGACGCGCTGCCGGCGTCGGAGTACGAGCGCCCGCTCGGCGGCGGCAGCGGCAGCGCCCCGGCGTGCTCGGTGTGCCTCGAGGACGTCCGTGGCGGCGAGACAGTGAGGCGGCTGCCGGCGTGCGGGCACCTGTACCACGCGGCGTGCATCGACGCGTGGCTGCGCTTGCACACGACGTGCCCGCTCTGCCGCTGCGACCTGTCGCCGCGGCGAGGAGGTACGGCGAGCGGACGCGCGCGGCCACGGCTGATGACACACGAGTCATTGCTGCCGCCATTGCCTTCCGTTTAAGCTTTTCGCTAGACTAGAATTCTAATTGGTACATGGAAAAAAACATGTAATGTAATGCAATATACTATCAAATGTATAATGATAACGGGATGGCTAAATGGGTGGCAACAGATTTTTGAGGTCAAAATCATGCACATTACAAACCTTGGGATTTGCTTCGTGATTCGTGCTCCGACGACCTCAGCTCTTCACCTCTAGCTCCGGTGACACCTTCTTCAACTCCAGCGACCCCAATGAAGAGAGTGGAATTAGGGTTTAGGGTCCCGGGTTGGGATGGGGTTGGGAGGGGGTGGGGAAGAGGGGGAAGATGGGGGGATCACCGGGACGGGGACACTCGTGTCGTCGGTTAGGGAAGAGGGGGGGAGGGGGAGAGGTAGGTGGAGGAGGCCGGTCGGGGGGACCCCTTCTGGCCAACCGGTGAGGCTTGGCGGAGGCATCGCGCACACGAGCTCGCGGGAGGCGGCGACGGTGCTGGAATGACGATGGGAAGGAGGGGGGTTAGGGTTAGAAAATATCACGCACGAATCTTAAAGCGATCCAACGATTTAGAATTTGCATGGTTTGTGAGGTTTTTTTTTCTGTCAAATGCCATCTAGACAGTTCCTGAAGATAACACCTCGCTACAGCTACAACTTCATAACTGGCTACTATTCTGCCAACGAGCTTCGCTGTGCTCCCATTGCACCTGATTAGGCGAGGGATGCATTAAGCTCTAATCCATGGGGAGAAGCAACCATTGTGGCTACTTCTGTATCAATGGTGACGGCGAAGCAGAGGCCAACAAATTACTGAAATTGGTTGGGAGACATGGTCAAAGCCCGGGTTGAAGTAAGGCTAAAGGAAATTTCTTGACGCCAATATCCAACCTTAGTGGCCCCTCTCTGATCCGAATCGAAATACCTCAACTTGATAAATTGACTTATTTCTCATAATTCTTCTGGTTCTGCTTGATCTTATTTACTTTTTTTATTCTATTTATGGAATCGTCTAGCCAAAAACAAGGAAGAGCCTCTGGTATCGTAGAGGCCTTGTCGAGTGCTTCCACTCCGCCTAATTCAAAAGACGATGATAAGTAGAAAAAAGTGGGACACCAAGATGCCGATGAACTCAAGCTAAAAGAAGACCTTCGCAAAAGTCTCGAAAATACTTCTTTTAGAGAGAAGAAAGTCATTCGAATTTTGTTTTCAGGGTCCCAAAGAGGTTCAAAAAGGCGTACATGAGCTCCTCCTACATAAGGGGCTCATTGGTTGTCAACCAAGTGAGAGGGGTCCAATAAAGCTATACAAAAGTTCTTTTGTCAAGTATATTGAACATTGTGCTTCTTTTTCTTCAGTTCGTATGTATTGGATGTTTACAAAACTAAGTCACTAACCAGTGGTTCCTTAGATTGTGTTTTATCTTCGATGACCAGCTCATGTTGTCGTAACGTGAGAACGACTCAGACTCTTGGACAAACTCTTATCCACATATCACTAAAGGGGGACTTTTATTGGTTATGGGTTGAATTTGAGGAAAGCTGAAGAAGAAACCGATGGTGAAATAATAGATGCTGCCATCGGTGTATAATCGATAACTAAGAAGTATGACTCGGACAACTCTTTTCAATTAAAAACCTAAAAGTGTTGATAGGAAAGAATTGCTTTGACTTGTGACCAACATTTCATCTTATTAGCTGCCCTCGAACTTATCTCCATAACTCTACCTTAGCCTACATTTAGAGTAGAGGCTACGCTATGGACCTTTAGAAAAAACTTTCATATCTCTCTTATAGCTTTCAGTAAAGCGCACGAGGGCACTTACCCTGAGTCTTGAGCATCGTGATGAACTCTGGCAACTTCTCATAGGTTGCCGCCTCAATGTCATCCTCTGTCCGTTGATCTGCTCCTCGTCTAAGCTCCGCAATTGCGCATGCACAAATCCAAGTTCAGTGAAAGACGACATGACCATATGACAACGGTAAATTTAGAAGTTTTAAATGTGTCAGTGATATTTTGTGGAGGTGCAAAGTTCCGGTGGTAGTACTTGGCACCCATGAAAATATGGTGGTATAGATGGAATTTCCTCCACAAAATGACAAGAAAGTTACAAGTTTGTTATTTCAAATATACAACTAACTTATCAAGTATACTATGCCATGTAAAAATGAGAACAAACCTACCAGTCTGTTATTTTGAAAGAATGTCTATCTTAGCAAGTATAGTGTGCCATGCAAAAATGACAACAGGCTTACAAGTTTGTTATTTTAAATTAAGACTCAGCTTGTGAAGTATAGGAACTTTATGGTGAAAAACAAATATATTGACAAGGCAATGACACATATTAAGAATATGGATAGATATATCTTAACAAGCTCCATTTGTATTGCTCCCAAAAACACAAGAAGTATGTCATAGCTGAGTCATGATATGTATAACTCAATTCTAAAAGTTGCTTTTCCCTATATACAATTTTGACACTACAAGCTAGATATTGTCCATAGATGTAATAAACTCCTTTTCTTTTCTATATAAACTAGCTTGATCTATCCTTCAATTCACACAATTAGCTTAGTTTTATTAGCATATACAAAAGCTATGGCTTCTACCATTTTCTCTCGGTTTTCTATATACTTTTGTATGCTTCTCTTGTGCCATGGATCTATGGCCCAACTATTTAATCCAAGCACAAACCCATGGCAAACTCATCGACAAGGAAGTTTTAGGGAGTGTAGATTTGAGAGACTACAAGCATTTGAGCCTCTTCAGAAAGTGAGGTCGGAAGCTGGTGTGACCGAGTACTTTGATGAGACGAATGAATTGTTTCAGTGCACGGGTACATTTGTCATCCGACGTGTTATTCAACCTCAAGGCCTTCTAATACCTCGATACGCCAATACTCCTGGCATTGTCTACATTATCCAAGGTTTGTACAATGATAACGTACTAGAAAACTTTGTTAATAAGACTAGGAATTATGATCTTTATGGTCAAAAGAATATGTTTTTAAATTTTATGCACCTAATGTAAACATTATAATTTTCAGGAAGAGGTTCTATGGGTCTAACCTTCCCTGGATGCCCTGCGACTTACCAACAACAATGCCAACAGTTTTTGTTTCAAGGCGAAAGTCAGAGCCAAAAGTTTATAGATGAGCACCAAAAGATTCATCAATTTAGGCAAGGTGATATTGTTGCACTCCCAACAGGTGTTGCACATTGGTTCTACAATGACGGTGACACTCCTGTTGTTGCCCTATATGTTTATGACATAAACAATAGTGCTAATCAGCTTGAACCAAGACAAAAGGTAACTACTTTTTTAAACAAATATTTTTGTTGAAACTGTGATTGTTTTATGTTTTTCATACGTTCTTACATTAAATTTCATATTTGAATCATTGTGCTATTCATTGATAATTTCAGGAGTTCTTATTGGCTGGTAAGAACAATAGGGTTCAACAAGTGTATGGTCAATCAATTCAGCAACATTCCGGGCAAAACATATTCAATGGATTCAGTGTTGAGTTACTAAGTGAGGCTTTAAACATCAACATAGTAACAACAAAGAGGCTACAGAGCCAAAATGACCAAAGAGGAGAGATCATACATGTAAAGAATGGTCTTCAATTGTTGAAACCAACTTTGACACAACGACAAGAACAAGCACAAGCTCAATACCAAGAAGTCCAATATAGTGAAAAACAACAAACATCTTTCCGATGGAACGGTTTGGAGGAGAACTTGTGCACAATCAAGATGAGGTTAAACATTGAAAATCCAAGTCGTGCCGATTCATACGATCCACGTGCTGGAAGGATCACAAGTCTCGATAGTCAGAAGTTCCCTATCCTTAATATCATCCAAATGAGTGCTACCAGAGTAAATCTATACCAGGTATTTGTAATAGCAACATTCTCTTCCCTTTATTTTAATAAAAGTTCTTTGATTTATGGCACATATAACGTTATTTTCTACTCCCCTCTGCAGAATGCTATTCTTACTCCATTCTGGAATGTAAATGCTCATAGTTTGATGTATGTGATTCAAGGGTGCGCTCGAGTTCAAGTTGTCAATAACCTTGGAAAGACTGTGTTTGATAGTGTTCTTCATCCAGGACAATTATTGATTATTCCACAAAACTATGCTGTCTTAAAGAAAGCACAACGTGAAGGATGTCAATATATTGCAATCAACACAAACGCTAACGCCTTCGTGAGCCACCTTGCAGGGGTAGACTCGGTATTCCGTGCCTTACCAGTTGATGTTATCGCTAATGCATATGGCATCTCAAGGAAAGAGGCCCGAAGAATCAAGAACAACAGGGGAGACGAGTACGGTCCATTCCCTCCCAGATTACAACAACAAATCTACCCAGAATTCTCGAATGAGTCTAAAAGCAAAAGCGAGATTTCATAGTAATGTAACTAAGATCTAATATGAGCATAGCAAAATAAAACACCACAAGTACATAACACTTGATGGTGTTTCTATTCTACAAAGGTTACAACTTTCATTCCGTTGGTATTCCAATGTGAACCACAATGGATGTGGCTAGCTTCACACAGTTTCTCCTTTAGACGAGAAAATACATAAACAGTAAACCTCTCGGTTCCGTAGACGGCAGGTGAACAACGCCACGGAATAAACACGTCACGTCGACCCCGAATCTCTCAATTAGCGATGTGGTAAGCCGTGATTAAGAAGGATTAACCTTAATCCATCCATTTAGCCATCAATCCAGATAAAGTAATCCATACAAAACTCCACAGTACAGCTCAGTCTAAACCTGAGATTTCCCTGATTAATTTAGCTGTTAGCAAATTGACCACGATGGCAGCAGTGACACGCTAAAACCTTGTGCCAAACCACGTAGCCAAACGGTGTATTTATATAGCAGTAAAAACATTCGTCCACGGCGACATTAATTGCAAACTAATTACTGATCAAGTTTACTCGTGGCAATCGAGATCGAGCATTGCGTTTACGTAGCACGCTCTTGCACTTGTCTCGACTCATCATGCTCAACTTGTACCCGAGGTCGTCGGCGGCGAGCTCCACCGGCGGCGCCGGCGGCGACGACGTCGACGGCTTCCGCGTGTTCTACGGCATCGCCGTCGTCTGCCTGTCCATCTTCCTGTTCTGCGTGCTCGCCGCTTCTGTAAGCGTCTGGAAGGCGTGCGCCTACGCCGCCATGGCCGCGCTGGTCCTCAGCGTCGTCGGCTTCTTCGCGCCCAAGAGGTGGGTTCGCCGGAGGAGCGGCGGCGCGGAGGCGGAGCTAGCTGCAGCTGATGCCACTCCGGCCAGCGTTCGGCAGCGGCCAGCGGCAAATGCGCTAGCGCGCGCGCCGGCGAACGCGCCGCCGGCGTTCGTGTACGAGTGCCCGCCCGAGAGCGGCGGCGCGGGGAGCTGCGTGGTGTGCGCGGTGTGCCTGGAGGACGTGCGCGGCGGCGAGACGGTGCGGCGGCTGCCGGCGTGCAGGCACCTGTTCCACGTGGAGTGCATCGACATGTGGCTACACTCGTCGCACCGGACGTGCCCGATGTGCCGGTGCGTGGTCTCGCCGCCGGCGAGGGTGGCAGCGAAATCCGCGGCGGAGGAGGTGTCGCCGGAGTCGGCAGCCGACGACGTTTTGCCACCGGTGTAGCTACCAGCTGTTGCACATATGAGTGTAAATATAAGAGAGTATATGGTCGATTATTTGCAATGGCCTAATTAAGCTTACAGAGAATTTCCAGTGTTCTTCTGTTGTGAATTATTAATTAGCTTGTGTGGTTGATCGAACAGTATTACAGTTCTTCAAATTTCAAATATGTTTTCTTAATCATATCATTATTCAAATATGTTTTTTTAAATCATATTGATGTTGTTTTTTTTAAAAAAAATAGTTTTCATTTAACCAGAAGCAGTAGAAGCTCTGCCATTTTAAGTAAGAAGATGGGTAGAAAGCTTACATAGTGTAAAAAAAAATATACGATCGCACTACAAAGAGACACGATAAGATCATTATAGTGATACGAATTTGCAGAGTAAATTAACTCCCGTTGGTTGAGTTATTCCTAGGTTAGAGAGGCTTGCGCTGCATTTCTAATTTTTGTTTAATTTTGCTGCCAAGAGAAAGTAAAAATTTCTTAATTTGTGCCAGCTTTGTTTAGAAGAAAGAAATATAAATTCAGTACTACATGGTATCCTACTCCAAAAATCAGAAAGTTCAAATTTAGTTGGATTCTGTCCAAACTCAAAAAACGATGTAAAACTTTTGAGCAGCTTTGCAAACTTGTACAAATCCTATTTCAAATACATTGTGCTCTTGTTGACCACGCATCTTGCCCCAATTTTCTACTGCGGTCTGCAGGGACGACGTAGCTTTCCACCGTGCCGTCAACGAACAGTTAGAAACTGAGAATTTATATAGTTTTTCCAATGGCGGGCGCGTTAAACTTGACCGAAAATACATTTCTAGTCAAAAAAGCCACCGGTGTTGTGCGCCGCGACGCCGCCGCCGCGCCCTTCAAATTCACGACCTCGGACGCCGGCGGCTACCTGTATCTTTCGCCGCGCAAGCGCACCACCTAACCAGCGACGGCGACCACGCGGCGAGCGGCGGCGATCATGTCGAACATGTTCGCCAGGATATCGGCGACGCTCCGCGGTGGCGCCGAGGAGGAGCGCGGCGGCCGCGGCCGCCGCGCCTGCTACGGCATCGCGGCGTCCTTCGCGGCGGTGCTGCTGTTCTGCGTGTTCGCCGTCGTCGGCAGCGTCTGGAAGGCGTTCGTGCTCGCCGGCCTGGTGCTGCTGGCCTTCGGCGTCGCCGACTACCTCGCGCCGGCGAGCTGGTGCCGCGGCAGGACGAACACCCGCGCCGCCGATCGGGAGACTCCGCCGGGAGCTTCTTCCATCCCGTTCGGGCTCGAGAAGGCCGCGGTGAGCGCGCTGCCGACGTTCGCGTACGTTTCCGGCCGTGGCGCCGGCGCCGCTCAGGGAGGCGGCGACCTCGAGGCCGGGAACGGCGAGCCGTGCTCGGTGTGCCTGGAGGAGCTGCACGCCGGCGAGATGGTGCGGGAGATGCCGGCGTGCAAGCACCTGTTCCACGTGGAGTGCATCGATATGTGGCTGCACTCGCACCGGACGTGCCCGATGTGCCGGTGCGACCTCTCGCCGCCACGGGAAGTGACCCCGAAAGAGGCCGCGGCGCCGACCGCGGTGCCGGCTGATGACGCCTTGCCGCCGGTGTAGATGATGTGCAAAACAGAGTAGGGTGTACATTGGGCTAGAAATGAGGCACACGTTCTGCACATTCGACGAAAATGCTGTGTTGAATTATTTTGGTTTTTTTTTGTACAATTAGGAATTTTTGAAAATTGAGAATATTTGTATAGAATTTTAAGACCAAGAAATGGATTCAGGACTTGCCTATTCAAAAGCGTCGGGCTGGGCTGGACAAGGAAATGTTTGCCAATAAACTCAGCCGAAGGCCCCACAAAATTGACGATTTTCCTTTCTTTTAAGTAATAAGTCTGTTTTGCCTCCTTTGTCTTTTACACTTTGATTGAATCGCATCCCTCAACCGCAAAACCGGCTATAATGCCTCCTTCAACTTTGAAAACCTCTGCAAATTAACTCTATAGTTTGGAAAACGGTTTTCGCTGACATGACAAGTTGACTGCAAATAGACTCGCCGAGTCAGCGTGTGACCTCCAAATATCAGTGAAATGGCTAAACATTTGCCATGGGCCCAACAGGCCACAGGTCCGTTACATACCTTTTCTTCTTTCCCCCATCTCTCGCTATCTCCTTGCAGGCAGCAGTAGAGGCGAGATAGGCCGGAGGACGTGGCTGGTAGTGGCGAAGTGGCGCCACGACAAACATCCAGGAGGGCCACCATGAGGGTCGCTGCGCCTGGGGTGACGGCTGCAACGGGTTGGTGTTGGTCGGGAGGGCCGGAGGTGAATCAGCTTGGCACTACGATGGCCATGGCGTTAAGGTTGGCGCCAATGGCATGCGCCGGGCGCGAGCATGACGACGACACTTCTACAACTCCGGTCAGGCGGCGCAACATTCTCTACCACTCTATCTATGAAACAATCAGTTTGTGTTTGTGAAGGACCGATACCCGCTATAGAAGGGGGGTGAATATAGCGTGTTAAAAAACTTCCCTCAAAATACTCGTACAAAAATCTCCCTCGAAAATATTCCTTAGATTGTAGCTATGGTTTAGCTAGATCTAGGAAGGAATTGAGAAGAACTTAACAAAATCTTGGTAGTTCGAGGACTTCAACCTCTCCAAGTGCCCGAAAGCAAATGAGATTGACTCTTCCTTCATGGCAAGATAAAACATCCAAATTGCAGTTTAAATTGTGGTATTTAAATTGCAAGAATTTAAATTATGAGAAAAGAGAGGTTGCAAGAACTGAAATTAAATTCAACAACTTCAAAATATCTCCATTACAAAAAAGTTGAAAAGAAAACACTCAAAGATACACCTTCACATGAATTTCGAATTCAAACTATCCAAACGCCCTAGAGGCTATCTCTCACAAGAAGGCACAAGGGACACCACAAACCATAAGGCCATGATCAATGTGGTGAGGTGGCGAGTGGTTCCACCATGCCAAGTCATAGATTCCGCTCCACGTTGGTTTGAGACGCATCCCTGCAAAATTCCTCGCACCCTCTGCAGGAAACGGTCTCCTTGTCAAAACCTTGTCAGGGCTATACCGGAAAGAGGAATCGCTGTGTGAGAGAGAGAAATTAAAGAAAGATAAAAAAATTTAAATGTCAACCCTTCAAAGTGTCACGCCCCGATTTTTGATCGGGATTAAAAATTGCCTAATAACATATTTTCCAGAAAATTTATTAAAAATTTAAAGCAATTTAATCAAGTGAAATTGTGAGGGAAATTAAATTTTCCATTAAAAATTATGGCCGGAAATATTTTTGTAATATTCCCTGTGCCCTAAAGTACTTTCCAAAATTTTTCGTGAATTTTTGGAGCTCAACACATAATTTTAAAGTCACAAAGTTCATTTAACTGATTAAATTAATGGAAAAACGAATTAAAAATATCCCTTTGTTTTGGGCCGTTTTCGGCCCAAAATTCTCTCTCTCTCTCCCACGGCCCACGCGGCCTCCTTCCCTCTCCCTCCCGCGCGGCTCACGGGCCACGTCCCTACCTCTCCCTCTCTCCAACAGGTGGGACCGTGGGTCCCACTTGTCATCTCCTACCTCCGGCCTCCCCTCTCTTTGTCATTCCCGGCCGCCACGCGCCCGCGCTGCCCGATTCCTCCGGCGAGGAATCCGCCCGCACCGGCCAAACCCTAGCCCGGGCCCCCTTATATTTTCCCCTCCCCGCGACCTCCTCTCCCGAACCTTAGCGTCGCCGCCGCCGTCGCCCCCTTCTCCTCCGGTGAGCGCCGCCGCCGCCTCCCCTCTCTCCCTCCTCCCTTGGGGCTGACGTGTGCGCCTCCCGCTCGCCCACGCCGCACGGCCGCCGCTCCGCCGCCGCCCGCGCGCCCCGGCCGCGCCTCCGCCCCGCCGTCCACCGCCGGTGCCGCCGTTTCCCGCGAGTCTGAACCGCCGCCTCCTCCGGCTGGCCGTGGCCGCCATTGCCGCGCGGTGAGGATCCCCGTCCCCTCTCTCTTCCTTTACTCCCTCCGCCACCCTCGCGCCACTGCCCTCGCGTCGTCGCCTCGCGCCGCCGGCCGAACCTCCGGCCGCCGCCGTGCCATGCCGGTTCGGCCGAACCCGAGCCACCCGCCCCGGCCGTAGAGGCCGCACCCGGGCCGGCCCACCACTCTCTCCCGGCCCAGCAGCCGTTGGGCCCATTGACCTTACTCCCCGCGAAAGTCTATTTTGCGTCCCTCCTCCTTTCTCTCCCTCCGGCCCGATTGGCGCCGCCCATCGCGGGAAGTCCATTTCACGTCCCTCCGCCCGCTTCTTTGGGCCGTCGGCCGATTGGCCCATCTCCTCGCAAAAGCCCATTTTGCCTCCCCCTCAGCCCCATTTTTTTTCCTTTTCCCGGCAAAGTCCATTTAACCTCCTTTTCCTCCCCGGTTCGCCGACTTTTATGTCGTTGACACGTGGACCCCCTTTGTTTAATCCGGTCCACACCCAGACCACGCGGCCGCCCGCGGCTTCGTCGCGTTGGCGTCCACGTCGGCGCTACTTTCTCCCGTCCATCCGTCGTGGCCGCCACGTCAGCGCCACGTGGCGCGTCCACACCCGTGCGTGCCTGGACTTGGTCCACCATGGACCGGCCGCCCCTTGACCCGTTGACACGTGGGACCCACCGTTCCGGCGCCGTTTCCCTTTGATGATGTCAGCGTAGTCCTTTCCTTTGTAAAATTAATCAATAATTGCGCAATAAATCGATTTAATTTCCAGAAATTCATTTAAATGGCTCGAAACTTCTAAAATTCATATCTAAGTCATACGAACTCCAAATTGAGCCATTCAACTTGCAAAATTCATCTAAAATTGAGCTCTACATGTTTGTTTACTTTTTATATACTGTTTACTTGGTTTTTATTAGAGTTTTTCCTTGTTTTGCGTGCCAGCGTGTAGATTCCACTGTTTCGAAAGTTCGCGCTCGCGAGGAAAGGAGTCCGGAAGATTATTTGAAGAAGCAAGGCAAGTCACACATTCCCCTTGAGCATGTTGTACTCATTTTACGAAAGGTTTTACGTTTGCAAATAAAGTGCATGTTTTGCTAATTACATGGGAATAGGGTTTACCTATCCGTCATCTTGTGCCATATTTACTTGTTAAACCGTCCTTTGTTAACTGTGGGTGATAATTTGACTAGCGTAAGTCACTTATGTTGAATTTGCTAGAATTATATATGCTTAGCCATGCTTAATTACCACTAGCTCATTTAATGGGATAATTACACTATTCACATTAGCTTCTAATGAGCGGTTCACTCGAGGCACCCGACCATGTTTTATTGGTCGTAATTATCCAACTAAAATATGACCTAATGGTGGGCTGTGGGTGCATGGTTTTGCTGGTCGCACCCATGGCAATTAAGGACCGGTTCATGGGAAACCCTGGAAGAATAACAGTGTTTACCACAAGTAAGAATGGGCAACTGCTGGACTCGTAGTATAGCTCCTCCCTAGCTGACGCTCCTGGACAAGGGTGGGCGTGATGGAGTTGGGTTGGCCGAGGATATACCGGTTGATTGGCTGCCGGATTCACCGCGGCACGAGGGGGGGCTGCCCGCTGCTGGTAAAGGAGCGGAGACGAAACCTGCGGTGTGGTGCGCTTGGCTAGGAGGAGTTATGCGAAGGGTCTTGTCACGATTTCCTCCTTTGCAGTATCGTGGCGATACTTCGGGGCATGGTAACATGTGTGAAATCGTGTCATGTGGGTACAGTTGTGCACCTCTGATCAGAGAAAAACTATTCGAATAGCCGTGCCCGTGGTTATGGGCGATCAACCAGATTCACCGTGATTAGTCCCACATGCTTAATTAATTTGACTTAATGAACTGGTGTAGTTCAGGTGGAATGGTTGGGTCTGTTCAACGTGGTTGTAGTGTTGTTCAGTGGAGATTTAATCCTGTCATAATTAAACAACTGTTTACTGTTTTAAAATATAAAGATTTGCAACCGCTTTTCTGCAAATAGCCACAAGCCTCCCTCTGTCTCCCCTTTGCACGTTTGCATCTTGGGTGTGGCTTGTTGAATACGGTGGTTGTACTCAATCTTGCTATTTTTCCCCCTTTTCAGAAGTTTAGTACTTCTGAGGTGAAGACAAAGTTAGAGGACCAAGGCTCAGACCCCAGTTGAGTTCGCTTGTGGAGTGGAGCTAAAGCCCCGCTAGGATCGCCTCTTTTCGCTGCTGTTTTCTTTTCGGTGTGAGGACTAAGTGCCTCTATTGTAAGTATTTATTGCTTTATTTACGTTTGGGTCTGTTTATTGATTTGTCGTTTTGTGTACCCTGGTTGATGCCTGGACAGGGACTTAATACACAAAATGGTCTGGAAATTTGGGAAGAATTTCCGGACGTGACAAAAGTACCCTTCATTGTACAGCTCATGAACTAATAGGAGCTTAGATATACATATAGGCTAGAACTACTTAGGCTTTGTTCGAGTGGTAGGTTGGGAACTCACCTCCCGTGCACGCAAAATGGAGTGACATTTTTTATGATTAATTAAGTATTTGTTAATTTTTTTAAAAAAAATGGATTAATATGACTTTTTTAAAACAACTTTTGTATAGAAACTTTTTGCAAAAAACGCACTGTTTAGCAGTTTGAAAAAACGTATGCGCGAAAAAAGAGACATGTGAGTTGGACAAAACCGGGTGCAATACTGACTCAGCTGCAACATCGGACAAAACCGGGTGCAATACTGCCTTGCGACCGATAGTGATCCGGTTTTATAAGTTGAAGGATGCGAGATATCTGATTTTGTGGTTAGGGAACGATTTTGTAATTCGATGACAAGACGAGGGACCTTTGATATACTTTTTCCCCCGGCCAACCAAGTCCACATGCATTGCATGTCAACGCCGAAGCATATATACACAACTTGCTACAGTACTCTGACTACTGTCAGGGCTGGCCCGGGGGGGTCAGGTGTGGCCGCTCTGGGCCCCAAATCTTAAAACCTCTCCCCCGCGCGGTCAAACAGCCCAAACCTGCCACGATCACGAGATAGAACAGAAGGCAAGAAGCTGCTTACAGAAGACGCGCCGCCCACATCCAGACACACTGTCCTCACTCTTTGTCTCCTCCTCATGTGAGATTGTAGCGCCATGGCGGAAATCGGAATCCCCCAGGCCCCAGGCCGGCACTAGGGCTTCTTGCAATCTTGCCGCCATTGATCAGCCGTAGTGGACCGCTGGACAATGAGTCGATAAGGAGGACTGACGACGATCAGCGGATAAGGTCATTAGGACTGATGTATGTTTTTTGTTCGGGTGAGGTGAGTCAATTTCCCAAATCCCAATTGCCATCCGAAAAAATCTGAATTCTGAAAAAATGATTCAGTTGATGTTGTTCCCATTATCCCATAGGATTGGATGTTAGGTTAATTAATTGAGTTGTTGTTGATGTTGTTCCCAGAATTGAACGAACCAACGAAGTCTCTAGCTGCACTAGTATGCTTCCGACTCATTTGACGTGCGCACCTGGACGCTTACAATCAATTAATTGGTAAGATTTTAAATTTAGATTTGTAATTTTGTAGTGTAATTTATATGAGTTAAATCACTATAATAATGTTATTTTTTTACAATTGTCAGGCCATGTCATCGAGAAAGTATGCATCGGGTAGCGAGAAAAGGAAAAAAGGGTGGATGAGTTAATACAATCCCAAAAGGGGGCAATGGACAAATTTTTATGGGGTAACACAGGCACGTCAAGGAACCCAGATGAGTTGGCTATAGTTGTTGTCGAGGAAGCAAGTCACATGAACATTGAAGATGAGGGCCCCATACCGACAGAAGAAAATTACATAAATATGGATGACAGCAATGTAAGTGATCATGAGAACATATTTAATTCATCTGCTAGTGTTGATGAATAACCAGTTTTTACTACCGATATTTATGATCCAAGAAATTGGAACAAACTTGATAATAAAGCTTGGGACATATTAGTGGAGAAGGGGCCTATAAGAGAAGAAAATATTGAATTCCTGTGGATGACAACTTAGGTTGAGTTCTAAAGTTAGTGTTGGGAGTTAATCTCTCTGGCACGCAAAACGGAGCGACTCATTAGCATATGATTAATTAAGTATTTGCTAATTTTTTTTAAAAAATGGATCAATATGATTTTTTAAAGCAACTTTCGTATAAAAACTTTTTGCAAAAAACACACTGTTTTGCAGTTTGAAAAGCGTGCGCGCGAAAAACGAGAAAGGTGAATTGGGAAGAGTAAGAACCAAACTCAGCCTTAAGGCATTTCGCGTACGCTCTTTTTTATAGAAAAATGAGCAACGGGGAGATTCATGATAGAAAATGGTTGGTTTACTCGAAGCATGTTGATAGAATATTTTGCTTTTGTTGTAAGATTTTCAACTCTAGAAATTGCAAGAGTTCACCTGCGCATGATGGGTTTAGAGATGGGACGCATATTAGTGAAAGGCTAAAAGAACATGAAGCTAGTATCGAGCATATCACCAAAATGACCTCTTGGAATGAATTGAGAGCTAGATTGAGACAAAGATTTGCAACAGCAAATTGCTAAGGAGAAAAAACGTATACGACAAGTTTTACTAAGAATAATTGCTATTGTCAAATTTCTTGGTAAATGTAATATGGCTTTTAGAGGATCCAATGAGCAACTATACAACGATCAGAATGGCAATTTCCTAGCTTGTGCTGAGATGGTTGCAGAGTTTGACTTGGTGATGCAAGATCATCTTAGACATATTCAGAACAATGAGATACATTATCATTATCTTAGTCACAAAATACAGAATGAGTTGGTTTCTCTCTTGGCTTCTGATATCACAAAATTTATCATAAAGATGGTTAAAGAGGCAAAATATCTCTCTGTTATCCTTGATTGCATGCCAGATGTGAGTCATCAAGAACAAATGACTTTGTTGGTCCGATGTCTTAATATGTCCTGTGGCAAAATAAAATTACAGGAGTATTTTATGGGTTTTTTGAAGGTAGATGATACATCTGGTACAGGGCTTTTCGATGTATTGGTTGATTCCATCAAGTCCTTTGGTCTTAGTATTGATGATATTAGAGGTCAAGGCTATGATAATGGCTCTAACATGAAAGGAAAACACAAGGGGGGTGCAAAGACGGTTGCTTGATATTAATCCAAGAGCTTTGTATATGCCATGCGCTTGCCATAGTCTTAATCTTACTCCCTCTGATATGGCTAAATATTGTGCTAAAGCTATTTCATTTTGTGGAATCGTGCAACGGATATATGTGTTATTTTCTGGTTCAACCAACAGATGGAAAGTTTTGCTTGAACATGTTCCAAGTTTAACAATGAAATCATTATGCAATACTCGATGGAAGAGTCGAATCAAAAGTGTTAAAGCAATTATATATCAAGCTCCTGAGCTAAGATTAGCTTTGTTACACTTAATGGAATCTAATGATACCGAACCCAATCATAAGAGTGATGCGAAAAATTTATTTGAGGTAGTTGGTACCTTTGTGCTTATACTTGGTATGATTATTTGGCATGATCTTTTATTTGCTGTAAACACTGTGAGCAAGAAGTTGCAGTCACCGTCCATGTGCATTGAGTCCACCTTACAGCAAATAGAAAGCATAATGACTTACTTTCACAAGTATAGAAATGAGGGGTTTGCTTCTAGTTTGATCATAGCCAAACAGATTGCATCTGAATTGGGTGTAAATGCATCATTTCCTATAAAGCGTCATGCAACTAGAAAGAAACAGTATGATGAAACTTTGAGTGATGAAGTAAATTTGCAAGCTGAGAGGGCTTGTGAAGTTGATTATTTTTTTTGTTATGGTTGACATGGCAATCAATTCATTGAAAGCTAGATTTGAAGAACTCCAAGAATTCAAAAGTATATTAGGGTTTTTAATGAGTTCCACAGTCTTGAAGTCATTGGATGGTGCTGAACTAAAAGACAGTTGCACTAAATTTGCAAAAATTTTCTCTCCAGGGGGTTCATCTGATGTTGAGTTAAATGATCTAATTTCTGAGTTAAGTGTTATGCAGTTGACTTTACTAGAGAGACAGATGTCTACCATGGAGATATTTGAGTTTGTCAGAGATGCAGATTGTTACCCTAATATTTCTGTTGCTTATCGGATCTTATTTATAGTGCTCATGACTGTGGCATCTGCTGAAAGAAGCTTTTCGAAGTTGAAATTATTGAAGAACTATTTGAGATCTTCAATGTCCCAAAAAGGTTAAATGGTTTGGCAACTTTATGCATTGAGAAGAAATTATTGGATAAAATTGATATTGGTACCATTATCAATGACTTCACATCTAGAAATGTCAGAAGAAAATTTTGAGGTAACATGTACAATGTTTTCTTTATAAATATTATTTCTGAATACAATTTAAATATTTGCAACAATAATTCAGTATATGTATATATTGATTATTATTACTATATAGTATGATAAGGGCCTCTATATTTAGTTCGCACCAGGGCCCTGAAAAGTTAGGACCGACCCTGACTACTGTAGCAACCATGCATTTCCTCTTCAATTTTCTTCACGAGTCCCGGCGCTTACACACTCGATCTTGTGAAGCCCGTTGCGAACTCCTTCCATACAGTGTCCGTTCACCGTGCATCGCCTTGTACTCAATCTTGTCAACCAGTATCCTTGATCGTTCTGGATCTCAACTTCTTTCTGAGTTTAGTCCCGATCCGTCGTCAACCCAGGTTGATCTTCAAGGATCCTAACGTCAGTTTGTAAAGACTAAAAGACTAAAGATCATCCTTTCCACGAACATGTATTCAATGCCAGATTTTCCTTTTCTGCAAGAACTGAGCAAGCTGATTAAATTCTATACAAAGGACGCCACCAAAAGTGGTTGTTCCTGTTTGCCGCCCGTTATCCTCCGCCATGGACCATCGTCCCCAAGTTTTCACGAGCTGATGTGATCTTCACTGCCAGTCGTAGCGCCGTCTTCATCGTCGCCCGTGGTGGATCTCCTCGCTGGTCGGTCACGCCGTCAGCGCCGCTGTCCGCCCATCACGGATCCCCTTGCCGCCAGTGCATCATCAAGAAGTAGCGGCCATTTTGGGATCCCGTCGAGCTACCAGCTAGCAGCAGCATGTGTCATCGTTGCTCTTGCAAGCACGCTTGCCCATGGAGGCACGCTGCTTCGCCACTGCCGACCGCATCCTGGCATGTCTCGCCTCCACTGCTGCCTGTTGCAAGGAGAGAGAGGGGGGAGATAGGAGAGAGTCAGGAGAGGTGGGGACGGAGAAAAATGTCACGCCCAAAAATTCCCGAAACAGAATTTCAAGCTGAATGTGCATTAAAACCCTTGTCCAGGACCGACCAGGGTACACAAACGACAAAGTTGATACATAAATCCATGTCTTACAAACACATTAAAAGTCTTACAAATGCAGCAGAAAATACAAACGAGCTAAACTGATAAACTTGACGCTCGCAGTGTGATGACTCCACTCCACGAGCATCCTTGACGGTAGCGACGAAGCCTACTCCTCCGAGTAAACCTTCATCCGAGAAGTACTCCAACTCCGGTGTGGGGAGATAGAGCAAGACTAAGTACTACCCACTGTACTCAGCAAGTCATACCAATAAAAGAAGTATGATGCAAGTAATTTCAAAGAAGGCTAGGGGTTCTTTTGCATAAAGCAGACACTTAAGAGCAGTAGTTGAAAGTAGTAAAACTGTAGAATGTAATTAGGCAATATTAATCATCACCTTCCAATGCTACACCACGTTGCGACAGGCCCAACCAACCACCTGAACTACACCAGTTCCATTAGGTCAAGTTATTAATGATGAGAATAATCCCAATGAATCTGGTTGATCGCCCATAACTGCGGACACGGCTATTCAAATAGTTTTACTCTGATCAGAGGTGTACAACTATGCCCACAAGACATAGTCCCATGACACGTTATCGTGTGCCAGCATACCACCATGGTATACTGGAAAGGGACTGTGATAGGACCCTTCACATAACCCTCCTTAACCAATCGCACCACACTTCAGGTTTCGCCCCTACCCTTAAATCCAAGGTAGGCAGCCCTCCTTGTGTCGCGGTAAATCTGATAGCCGATCAACCGATATAACCCCGGCCAACCCAACTCTATCACGTCCACCCTAGCCTGGGTACGTCAGAAAAAAAAACGCTACACTACAAGGCCAGTCGTTAACTGTGATAAATACGCTAATTTTTTCAGGGTTTCCCGCGAACCGGTCCTTAACTGCCTTGGGCGCGTCTATCAAAACTATGCGCCCACATCCCACCATTAGGCAAAATTTTAGTTATATTAATACCATAACGGTACATGTCCAATATCATCATCATTAAACCAAGATATAAGTTACATGTGAGGTCCCTCATAGTGAGCTAGTTGATCTAAGCACGACTAAGCATCTCCTAAATCAACATCTAGTCATGTTATGCCCCAAGTTGTCCATGGTACAAAGTGAACAAGCTATTGCCAAGTATAGGTAACCATCCCACATGACATTATAAAATAAATGCAATATTTAATAGAAAGTGAGACATTTGCGAAAAAGGTACAATATGATCAATTAACATGCATGGCTTGCCTTGCTCTGGTGCTGAAGGGACCTCTGCGACTACCTCAAAGTGAAGCGGAGCTTTGGAAGCACCGAAATCTATGCGACATACAAAGCACATATGAAAAAAGGCTATAAGTCTACTGAAACAGGAAACAAAATCATTTTTAATGGATTCTAGGTATTCTTATGAATTTACTAAGACTTGAATGGACTTAAACAGAGCTCGGATGAATTAGTTATGAATTTTAAAAGATTCTCTGTGTTTTTACTATAAAAAGAAAATACCTTAATGATTTATTACGAAATAATACCCAAGGAAGACGTCATCAAAGGGGGATCAGCGCCGGCAAGCGAGCCCCACCTGTCAACGACTCAAGGGTGCTTGTCTACCATGGACCGAGACCAACGGTCCGAATCGGACCGGACCTGATCAGACGGCGGCGGGAGTTTGCTGCCGGGCTCGGGCATGGCTCAAAGCTGGCCCGACCGGCCATGGTGATGCGGTGGCGAACGGGCGACGGCGACAACGTCGGGGGCGCGGGGATGCGACGAGTGGCGTGGGTAGCGGCGGCGAGCGTTTGGTAGGCAGCGACAACGGCCACGGGCGGCGATACGGGAAGAAAAAGGGAGGGGAAGAAAGGAGGAGGAGGTCCTCACCGGAGACCCGTCGGTGCGGTGGAAGACGACGGCGATGACAACGAACGACAGTGACAAACAACGGCCGAACGGCGGGCAAGGTGCAAGCGACAATGGCGAGTGCGAAGGTAGTGATGGCCCGGCTAGGCGGCGGCCAGAGAAAGGCAGCGAGCGGCGGCAGATAGAACAGCACGCGGGAGCATTTTAGGGCACGGGAGGTGGCGGCGAGTGCGGAAAATGGGAGAAGAGAGCATGAGGGTAGTTTTTATAGGCACGGGAGAGGAGAGTGTGGCCGGAGAGGGCGGAATGGCCGGTGGCGCGTGCGGGAGAGAGAGAGAGATGGTCGGGATTCAAAAACCGAATCCCAAGCCATTCAAGGGCACGACACATGCGGGGAAGGCGAATGAGGTGGGCAGTGGTTGCGGGCGAGCGGGTGGAGTGTGCGGAGAGGGCCGAGAGGTGCGGGTTGGCGGTTGGCACCTCCGGCTCCGCCGGTCAGAGGTAGGGGACGGGGCCGATAGGTGGGGCCCACCTATTGGTGACCTGAAGGGAAGAGGAGACGAGCGTCGGCTGGGCCGAGGCCTCGGGCTGTCCCAGCAGGATAGGCGGGGCGCGCGAGGAAGAGGGATGCAGGCTGGTGGTGGGGAGGATGGGCCGACAGCGGGAAGGATAGGCCGACGGCCCAAGAAAAAGGGAAAAAGGAGGAGAAAAGAAGAAGAAAAGGAAAAGGGTTTTTCTGGGTTTTATTATTGTCGAGAATTTATTTAATTGGTTAAAAATTATTTCCAAGGCTATGAAAATTCCACTAAAAATCCTATTAGTGTATTTTAACATGGGGGAACTCAAGAAAAATCCCACCATGCCATTTCCATTTATTAAATTGCATTCATTAATTAGGGTTTAACTCTAGGTTAAAATAAACAATTTTGTAGGACCATTTATTAAATTATTTTAAAGGCAAAGAAAAGGGAAACTTCAGGGTGTGACAAAAAATAATGTAACTGACATGTGGGCCCATCATATATGTTTGGCCACATTTCACTTACATCAGCGACTGACCGCGTCAACTTACCACGTCAGCAAAAATCGCTTTTCAAACCACTTAAGGAGCTAATTTGCACTGGTTTTCGATGTTGGAAGATGCATTATACCTGGTTTTGCGATTGAGAGATATGATTTAATCAACAATAAGAGATGAGGGAGGCCAAATCGACTTAATCCTTCTTTTAATCATTATGGTGTAATTACATTATTTTGTACTAGTTACATCTCCTTCAATGCTGTGTTATTCTACAGTTGCAATCGAGTGGAGAGAGCCAGAGAAGGATGGATGTAATAGCTCATCAACTCACAATTAACCACATGTTGACAATTAAGCAACGCATACATCTTAGGAAATTCTAGAATGGTTTACAAGTTACAAGAGTTACATATTTACGTAAGACAGTCAGCAGTTACTTTAGAGTCAGTATTATCTATATCTATATATACGTATATATAGTTGAAACCAAAAGTTTGATATATATAGAGCCACATCAACAAAAAAGTATATTAGCCTTTGATCTTTCTGATGCTTTGATCTCAACCTGTCATGTGCATTTACAACCCATGTAATATAGTTATTACTATAAATCTTAATATCCATTAAAAGCATACATGCCACCTAGACAAATTATAGTCATTAAATCCTTCACATGTTTGGCACATATATATAACAATTTATGTGTTATATACAATCGCAATTCCACATCACCTGCTATCAAACTTTAAATATTATCATTTTAGATATTACAAATTTTTCTTTTTTTTCTGCAACGCGCAGGGTAACCACTAGTTTATCATAATATGCAATTGCTTATGGAGTGCATTGCATGGTCTGTCACTTGGAACCAATCCAACGATTATTTAGCAATATATATACGGGTTGCTCCATGACAATATGACATAGTGGTAAGGCATAGTAAACTTTAGTTGTTTTATATATTTTCATTTAAAATAATATACAAAATCTAAAACATGATATGCCAAACAATAACAATAATCTTAATGGTTTTGAACAACCAATACAATTTATTTAATACATAGATATTAGTGGCATAATAATTCAAAATGTTTAAATAATAAGATCTTAATTTACATCAAATATTTTTCCATAACATACATTTTTATCTAAATAAATATCAATACTACATCAGGATAATAATGTGAAGAATTACAATGTTAACAAAATAACTAACAAGGAGTTAAATCGAATTTTCTGCACAATAAAAAATAGTTCATTAGCTAATTGATAGATTTAGTATTTAGTTGGTTTTTCATGGAACGGAGGAAGTACGTAACAAACTCTATCATGACCTGTGACCTGGAAATGGATGGATGTGGTCAAGATGCAAGATTAACTAACTCCATGGATCCCGCGATGCGAGCTATTGCGTGTAATTGATTCCCAAACTGATACGATACTCCATCTCCATCCCATCTCATTCACCACAAATCTTGCCAGCAAGTTAGCTATTATCTACTTAAGCCAGTCTCTCATCTCTAGCTAGCCATCACTTGATCACTCAAGCTCACCACCATGGCGCGAGTAGCCATGGCAATCCTCGTCGCCTCTCTCCTCCTCCTAATATTGTCTTCCTTCTCATGCTGCCACGCGATCGTCGGTGCTGGCATTCGCGGCAGAGGCGTGTTAATGGCAAAATTTGGCAATTTTCATTAGTCAAGACCGAGTCAAAGATGGAATTCATGCCATGATTTTAGTTGATTTGGTTGGTGCGTTTATTTGGGTTTTTGTAATTCTTCCATGATAAGGAAGGTTTTTGGGTTTCTATTTCTATAGATGGAGTTATGAGCCGATAAAGTCGTGTTAGAATTGAACTCATTTAGTTTCTTTTGCTACACGCCAGCTAATCTAAGTCGTGTCTGAGTCGGAGTTGTATTAGTAGTTTCTTTGTTTAGGATAGAGTCTTAAGTTGATTCGATCGTAGTAGAGTTGGACTTAGTATAGCCTATGGGTATAAATATGTATACCTAGGTTCTTTGTAAGTTAATAACAGTTCAATTTACAACTTTTGACACATGGCCAACCCTAGTTTTAGTTTCAACGAGTTCTTGTTTTTGAGTTTGGGCTGCATCAGTTTTGATTTCCGGCGAGAATGTAAGTTTCGTCAACTTCGCTTGTATCGGCGGGATTAGTATTTTCTCGGTTAAGTCTGATATACTAGTTAAGCTTTTACTCACGTTGCTTATTAGATATATTGGCTCTATATTTGATTGTTTTACTATCATAGTTAAGGTTTTTATATCAATCACTATCAAAAGCTTCAATCATCTAGCTTAAATCTATCAAACTTATTATTAATCTTAAACTGTCTTGGTTATGTCCAATCTTCTAGGTTATAATTTGTTAGTTAGATTTGTTCAAGTCGATAGGTTCTTGTCATAGTTTCATCGGAGTATCAGCCGATAAGGTATCTGCTTATATATTATACCTAGATTCCGATCGATGTCACTTTAATCTTTCATATCCATCAGTTATAGCTGATCAATCCAAAATTCCATTGGCATCGGCTGGACACACAGTACTATATCAGCCCTGTGGCCGATTGGCCCCACGATCTAATCTTTTTGTTTTTATCTTGTTAGTTGCAGGATCAAACTAACTGGCATGCCCTCAACCCGATTTGATAGGACCAGCACTAGAGCTAAGCAAATCTCTCAGGCCTTTATGTGTGCGTCGAATTTTGTGTCAACACACTTTTGGCACATCTGGTGGGACACTTTTTCTTTGTCAGCATGTCCAAAGAAGTCAATAACAATGATATTATTCCAGTAATAGTGGTCAAGTTGACAGAAGAACAGAAATCACAATTAGATCAAACTACTCATGATTTTCAAAAGTTGTGCTTAGAATCTTTTAGTATGACTTGGCAAGGACCCATACAGAAAACTCAATTCCCTAAGCCAATGATTGAGGGAGAAGGAAGTGGAACTTCTCCAAAGATTATGACTCATCATTCAAACTTTTCAAGATAAAGTAGATGAGGTTGTAAATCGAGCTCTAATCAATCAATCTAGAGTATTGGTGAATACATTGCAGAATTTGATCATAAGGGTGGTTGATGGATCTATTGTTCGAGAGAAACCTAAGGGACCTTTTTTTACTTTTCTGGAAATACACCTCCTAATCTCAAGCTAATAAAAACATAGTTTTAGGAACCAACATATGATATGGCTAAGGATGAAGGCCCGTAGACACCTAACAAGATCCATATTCCAAAGGTGTCGATTGAATATCATAAAGTTGCTTATTATGGGGGGCAACCGCAATAGCCACAACAACAACTTCAACAACAGCAATATGATGAGCAATCTAATCAAAATAATAGTTATTGGCAAGGATCGCCTCAACGATATCGACAAGAAGGACCACCAGAACCACAACAGTATCGGCCGGAGGGGCAGTATCAATATCAACAGGGTGAAGGAAAGTATCAACCCTAGAGGAATCAATATGAGCAGCAGCCGGCACAACATCAATATGTGGGTACTAGAATGCGGAGTGCGCCGACAAAACTGCTAAAATTATGAGGGAACTGTTTGGACTTAACCCTAAGGAGCAGGCTTACATGTATCGGCTTCCATATCCTGATTGGTTTGACAGGGTTCCATTACCAAACCGATACAGGGTACCTGATTTTTCAAAGTTTTCAGGATAAGAGAATGTTTCAACAGTTGAGCATGTTAGCCGATTTCTGGAGCAATGTGGTAAGGCATCGGCTCAGGAGGCTTTGAGAGTTAGGTTCTTTCCATTATCTCTTTCTGGATCAGCATTTACGTGGTTGTCTTCTTTACCAGCAAATTCCGTCAGAAGTTGGGCTAATTTGGAGAAGCAATTTCATAAGTATTTCTTTGTTGGGATCCAGGAGATGAAGCTTACGGATTTAACATCGGTTAGACAACAATAAGATGAAACAGTTCCTGATTATATTCAAAGGTTTCGTAATGTTTGGAGCCGATGATGTAGTTTGAATATGAGCGATGCACAATTGGCGGATTTGTCTTTTTAGGGTTTGCTGAGACCGATTAGGGATAAATTTTTCTCACAAGATTTTGACAGCATATCAAATCTAATGCAGAAGGTATCGGCTCATGAACAACGATTTCAGGAGGCATCGCCTGGTCAAGCCGTCGTTGTTGTCGCCTCCTCTCCGCACGAGACACCGTCGTTGTTGCCTTCTCCCGCTGCCTAGAAGAGCAGCTGCCGTCGTCGCCTCCTCCTCCCTATGCCAAGCCGCCATCATTGCCTCCTTCCTGCTGCCTAGTCGAGCCGCTTTCGCTGTTGCCTCCTCTTCGCGCTGAGCCACCACCGTCAATGCTTCCTCCCCGCCACCTGGTAGAGTAGCCACCACCGTCGCCTCCTCTCCATGTCGAGCCACTGCCAATGTCTCCTCCCAGCCATCGCCTCTTCTCCGTGCTGAGCCACCGCTATCGTTGCCTCCTCCCCGCCACATAGCCGAGCAGCTGTAGCATCCTCTCCGCGTCGGGTTGTTGCCGCGGTCGTTTGCTCCCGCCCACCGATGGAGTTGCCTCCGTGTCTGCCTACTTCCCACCGCCACTCCGGGTGGTTGCTCGTTGCTGCCTACAGGCCTTTTGCTCCCTGCCACCTCATTGGGTCGCTGTTGACGGACGTTAAGTGCAAACTTTAACCGTCAACTCCTGCATAAAAGATATCAATTATACTATCAAAACTTAGTGGTAGGGGTTTACTTCTAACCATTTCCACTAACTTTGGTAAATATATGTATGTGGGTCAATTAAGGAGAAAATACACCCGTCATGCGACGAAAATGAACCTCATGTGAGTACAAGGATTGGAGGGCCCACAAGTTAGTTGAAACTTGAAACCGACTTAAATTGGGGTCAAACCATCCTAACCGCCATAAGGGCCCACCAATCAGTCTCCCAGCCAAAGGAGAGGTCAGGAGGTAGGACCATGGGTCGGCCGAACCTATGGTTCGCCCGAACCGACATTGTGGCCATTCATCCTGGCCTTCCATGTGGAGGTCCAGGATTGCTCCCTAATAGCGGTTATGGGTGCACCGACCTCCCTAATCGCCGTCCAACCGCCATTACAAGCTATAAAAGGAGGAGGCCTTCACACTTGAAAAATGCACAACAAAGTAGAGTACACCTCACTTTTAAATTTTAGACTTTACTTTGGTATGTGGGATTGAATAGAGAGTGATGGAAAGCTCGGGAAAGAGTGCCCCTGAATATTGGAGTTCTCCCGAGAATTTTACGGAGGAGTGTCGGATGTGTCGACATTCTTCGAATGGAGTTTCGAAGAAGCGCCGGGATTGTCAGCCTTCTTCTTGCTTGTACCTCGACGGATGATTTCTTTTATAAAGTAAGTATTCGAGTCTTCCATATGTTATTTAATTAGTTTACTTAAGTGAGATATATTCTCGTCGGTGCGGGTTCGTCGCTTAGTGTGCAATTGAGTGCTCTAGTACTAGTACTCTGGATAAAGAAGAAAGTTCCTATGCAAGGCTAGAGTAGTAAGCAATAGCTTAGATGTGGTTGTCAGGGTTACGAATAAGGCATACCTTCTATCCTTGGGGTCATGAAGTATACGGATATGGCATACCCTTAAGTATACGGGAAGGTTACCTCAATATTATGGAATTTGGGCAATGCGTAGGGAAACCGTCTCCAAAATAGAAGGTGTTAGAGTCCTATTCGGAGGAGATACAAACTCTGTGGTCTCGTATGCCAGAGATACTCTCCGAATTCTACTTAGAGGTTAAGACAGTCTGCGGTATAAATACAAGGTCTCCCAGGGGATACAGGATCATCGAATCATAGCACAAGCCACCGCCACAGTAGAAGCAATCCGGAGGACTTCGAAGACAACTCGTCGGTTGGATCTCGTTGAGCCGCTCTCGACAGGGATCTCGTCGGTACTCGATACTTTTTGTTGTTCTCTAATCCCATATAAACTGGATTAGGGCTATTACCTTACGAGGGGTCTGAACTAGTATAATCCTTGTCTTCTGTGTGCTTGTTGTCATTTCGTGTATGTCCTTGTTCCAACGTACCCCAATACCCTCAAGATACGGTCTACAGGTATAACTCATCGACAGTGGTGTCTAGGTTAGAGTTTACCTTCGTTTGTTGTGTGCACCACGGAAAGTGAGGTAGGCGACAGGTGGTGACAGCCCTGTCCGTCCTTTGTATCCCTTCACGTTCGAGTACATCATAGAGCTCAAAGCCGGACTCAGCCTGGCAGACCAGGGGAGGGCCAGTGCCCAAATTATTCGATAGAGTTTTACCTTTTAACTTAAGTTAGCTAGTTAAGTCCATAGGAGTCCTCTCTAGCCAAATCCTGTAGAATCGAAAAGCAAGAACTAAGCCAACCAGAGGAGGGTGAATGGTTGTAGTAGCCAAAAATCAAAACTTTTAGCAAAATTAAAAGTTACCCTCAAATCGATTTAGATCGGTCTGCCTCTTGCCACCTTCACCGGTCTGACCGCCGTGTCCGCGCCGGTCTGACCGCCATGAAGCCGTCGGTCTGACCGTCGTGAAGCCGCCGGTCTGACCGCTGATGTCTCGTCGGTTAGACCGCAGAACCCAGGCAAACACAAATTGAAGATCTATTAAAATAGATGACTACTTTATTACTTCTCTCTGTGTTTACAAAGTGCAACAACAGCACTCCTCGTGAAAATCTCGACTAAACTCAAAACCCTAACCAAACTCATAACTCAATGCTCTCAAAAGCAATACCGGAAGGCCACACCCTCCCTCTCTATTTATACATGAGGTAGGCAGCCTAAAGCCACGAACCAAACTCATACAAGAAGTCCTAATCCACCTAGGAAACCTTCCCGTACAAGAAACCAACTTTACATATTCCAATTATAACAATTTTGGACTCCTTCCAAATTCAACTCTGCATCCCATATGCACACAATATCTCCATCGTATGTCATATGAAATCTTCACCAACCACGTGCATTGATCTTTAGCCTAAGTATCCCGCATGATATCTGACCGTCTGGACATCACCTTATCTCCAAGTTGACTCCCGATCCATCATCGGCAATACTCTCCCGAGACATAAAGATTACCTACACATGAATCAAACAAAGAAACCATATCCGAGCACAAGCTATCTCCAACTTGACTCATTGTCAGCATACAACAGTATTACATACGCATAGTATCCATCTAGAAGTCATAAACACGAATTAACCACGGATATCCAATGAAACAACCCGAAACCGAAACCGACACAGGGTCGGCCGGTCAGATCACGGGCTGGCCGGTCTGACCGCACACATACCGCCAGTCTGACCGGCCATACCTGCCCGGTCTGACAGGACCCAACAAAACAACAGTCTCTGTTCACCGTCTGAAAATTCAATCATCTCACAAGCCACTTTGCCAATAATCTCCAAATATCAAAACCAATAACCTCAGATATCAATTGTTCATCACAACAGAAGAATCAAACATACTTTGATTTTACAAATCCTTCATCAGTTATTGTTCTTGAATAGAATCCTGATCATAGATAATACACACACGTTCCTTGTATTCAATACCCTTGGAATACTCTAAAGGGAAGTGCTACAGCGGTATCCGTGCGCTTGCAGATTTATCTGTGTGCGTAACAAATACCAACAGTCGCCGCCATTGCGGCGCTGGCTGCTCCGCCGAAGCCTGCTCTCTGCTGCCGCCTGGCCGAGTCGTCGTTGTCGCCTGGCTCTCTAGGGTTGGGAATAGGGAAATGGTGTCAAAACCGATTTACCACATTGCTCCTCTTCTTTCTTCTTTCACTAGGGGTACAAAGGTCAATCAAAGAATTGCAAAATTATTATTTCCTTTTTGTCTATTTTTTAGCTCAACAATTCAACGTCCACTAACTTCCGTCAAAAACAGGGTAGACGTCTCCTTTGTTTCAAAAAATAGGAGCGAAAACGAAAACCTAAAATACAAAGATAAATTCAATATTGGACATCAAAATAAGGACAAGAACGAAACTTTCATACTGTTATGTAACAAAATAAGTAAAAGTTATGGTTATGTGCTACATTGGCCCTAAACTTGGGGTTACTAAAGTTAACTTGTTTGATGGTGGGAGGGATTTGATAGTCTTTTATAGCTTGCAGCTAACTAGACTCTACACATATTTGCAGCAGTGCTAACTACTACTATACCCTATCGTCAATGTACTGTAGCCTAAGTACCTCTAAGGCCAATAGTTTAGCTTAATCCAACGGTCAGCCATCACTGTCATTCAATACTACTCAAAAGAAAATCCTCACCCCACGACCAACAACGCCTATCCAAAATTCAGAAAATCAACCAAGATAATTGTGCTTTCGAATGCTGTATGATATTTGTGCTTTCGAATGCTGTATAGAGTTCCTCTTTTAATTAAAAGCCTTTAAACCTATGACATATATTGGAATTGTGCTCGTCACGTAATTAATCGTGTCCCATCACTTGATGTATCCGAGGTGAAATCCTAACCAAAACCAAAGGTACCGCACTATTTTTTTTTTTCCAAAACCACGATAAGTGAATCATCCTCAAATCCTCAGCCCCCATCGACTGACCAAATGTTGATAATAAACTGTACAAATTATTAATTGGTAAACTATATCTATCTATATCTATACCTATTATAAATATTCGTAACTTTTCGTTCGTCATTTTTTTATCTATCAGATACTTCGGTTTCATGTTGGGCCGAACTTGCGCTTACGGGCTAAGGCGAAGGAGAGAAGGGAAAAAATGGGCCAGAAAAGAAGATCAGTTAGACTTTCGGTTGCTTGCTGCGTTAAATTTGGCCTAAAGAGAAATGAGGATTTTTATTTAGAGGAAAAAAGTGGACCGGCAGGGGATGTCAATTAGACTTTTGGCTGCTTGCTGGACCGAATTTGGCCCAAAGAAAAAGGAGGGTTTTTATTTAGATTTTTATTTAAATAAATATTGAAAAGGTGTTTGTATTATTAAAATTAGCAATTGACCTCTGAAAATTCCAACAAAATTTTAGAGAGTGTAATTAATCATGGATAATTTAACAAAAATTAAATCCAGCTATGTAATTTTATTTCTCACATTTACTTTACTTCACTTGTAAATTAATTTAATTCTACACCTACCTACCTAGAAATACTCGGGTATTCCGGAAAATTTGTATTTTAATTAATTACATAATGTAAATCTTTTTAAAATTTTTCTCAATTTTCTCGTCTTTTCTTTCCGTTGTAACGCGCGGGTAGTTTTTCTAGTATAATATATAAGCATTTACCGAGTAAAATTTTTATTAAAAAACTTCAAAATCAATTTTTGGCCACGGCTGATTAGCAAAAACGCAAGTTTACACTTTGACACGCACGACGGCACGACCCCCCGCCCCGCCGCCGTCGCGTCGACATCAGCCAACCGCAGATAAACCACCCGGACCATCAGTACACCTCCCGACACGAAACCGTCGCGCTCCCGACCCACACCTGCATTCCGCGACACATTCCTGCAGCCGCCTTTCCCTCGCAAGTCCAAAACTGCGGCCATCGCCGTCATCCGGTAAGCGGTAAACCCCCCCAAACCTCGTGCCCAAACCAGCCGCGGCGCGCCCCCGCGCTCCCGGTTCCTACCTCCCCTAACTAACTCCGGCCGCTGTCCCGACACCCCAATCCGTTCCCGCCGCCCGCCCGCGCCAACCTATATCTTCCCCCCGCCGCGCGCGCGCGCCCATGGCGAGAGCGAGGCGAGCGTTGTTGTTGCTGCTGTTGATTGCTACTGTCAAGGTGTCGCTGCGTCATGAGCGGTGTCGCGGCGGCCCGGCGCTCGGCGGCGAGGGTGGCCGGCGGTAGCGGAGATGATGATTACGAGTGCCGGGCGTGCTATGGGGTTTCCGTCGCGTGCGTGTCTCTGCTGCTGTTCTGCGTCCTCGCGGCGTCGGTCAGCGTCACCAAGGCCTGCGCCGTGGCGGGGCTCGCTGTGCTGCTGTTCGGCGTGATCGGATGGTTCGTGCCGCTGTGCGGCGCGGGGGGCCCGCCTGCACGCGCCGCCGCCGCCGCCGCGGGAGGCGGGGCGGCATACGACGCCGCGGGGGCGCGCGTGGTGACGCGGTGCGCGTGCCGGCTCGTCGGCGCTGCGCTGATCGCCACGCTGCCGGCGTTCATGTACGAGGGCCCAGCGGACGGCGGCGGGAGCAAGCACGGCGGCAACGTGCTGTGCGCGGTGTGCCTGGAGGACGTGGTGCGCGGCGAGACGGTGCGGCGGCTGCCGGCGTGCGGCCACCTGTTCCACAGGGACTGTGTCGACATGTGGCTGCACTCGCACACCACCTGCCCGCTCTGCCGCTGCGAGGTCTTGCCGCGGAGACCTGCGGCGAAACCTGCTCCGCCGGCGGCGGCGGCGGCGCCGGCCGCGGAGTCGACGTCGGCGTATGCAGATGCCGATGCGCTGCCTCCGGTGTAGCTTTCGCCATCGCATTCGATCGGAAGGAATCTTCGATTGTACATTGTAGTGTTAGAATTTAGAACAGAGGAATGATTGTCATGCGTGTTTGCAGGCCAAATTGGTTTTCTCGTGTGATTTGTGCATATTGTTAAGTAGAACTCATTCAGGATAAGAGATTGTAGCTCTGATCATTGATTAAAAAAATAAAAACATTTTCTCTCTTATTAATTTTTCAGTGAATTGTTATATATTTGCACAGTATTGGTATTCTGATCCTGTACATTTTAGGGTAGTTCCCTTGGAGAATCTAACAATATGTAAAGCATACAAAGGTTAGTAGAATAACTAGTTTACTTATATGTCTCATTTCAACCACACAAAACTTTAGAAGTAGTTGCATTTTCAAGTTATCTAAATTGAGCACGTGGGAAGCGCACCAAGCAAAGATGTAACGCCAAAGGAAATATGTGAGCAGTTTTTTAGAAAACTTAGGCTTGGTTCGAAATAGGGTTTGCATTGAGCTTATAAGTCACCGGCAAAACTAGAAAAGTCATTGCCATATGATTAATTAAATATTAGCTATAATATATTTAAAAAATTATTTTTTATTTTTAAATAAATTTATATAAAAATTTTTGTAAAAAGATTAACAACTTTGGGAAACGTGCTTATAAGAAAAACATAAAATAGCTTTTCAATAAGCTCAAAAGAACATAGTCTTAGGGTGAGTTCGGATGAGCAGGCCATTCTCGCACGTAAAATAAAATGAACATTACCGCATGATTGATTAAGTATTTTCTAAAACATTTTTTCTATAGAATTTTTTAGAAAAAAAATACATGATTTAATAGTTTGAGAAATGTGTGTGTGGAAAATGAAGAGTGAAAGTCGGGAAATGGTAGTGTCGAACGAAGCTTTAATGTTTTTTCTTCATAAACACAGTAATTTCTTAAAAATAGTGAGCTTATATCGAAAATTGTGGGACACCTCGACAGCAGGCTAATTGTCTAAAGGTACACCGGACCATTTTACGCACCACACTAAATAAATGAATAAAGTAGAGCAAGAAAAGCTACATTTTGATGTGTCAATAGAAGGTTAGTAGCATGGTCATAGTGCTATGTAAAAATAATAACATTAAAACTAGTTGTCATTTTTTTTACATAATTTGAGCACGTGAGAGGATCAAGCACGCAAAAGTGTCCAAAATTTACATAGAAACAGCGGGCACCACAGGTTCACACTTTTTTTAGAAAACAGAAAAGAGCTTCCCTATGCATTAAAGGTTATGGAAAATCAAGGTTACAAACAATGTTTTGGTTTCCAGTGGAAACAAAATCTAGGAGTATGTCTTCTGTGAGAGAGCTCAAAATTCCAAGAAATAGTTGGTGACAAGCTAAAAAGGCTAGGATTTTCTATTTTTTGGCTACTTGTTCATTCTTTTTTATTGTGCAGCTACTGAGTCTCAAAATCTGAACAACAATATCCTAAAATCTCCGTAAAGACACCAAGAAACCCTAAACGTCATGAAGCGTGTTGACAGCTATAAGAAACCAGCGGATACTTGCTAAATACTCTCTATCCTTAAATTTAACAACTTCCATAGTTTAATTTGAGACAACTTCTAGAGTTCAAATTTAGTCTTAAATATAGCAATCTATTACTAAGTAAAAAGACAATTTTTACCACTAAGATACATATACTACCCTATTACCCATTAGTTTTATTATAGCCTCAACTAGTCCAGTTTACATCTAAGAAGACAACCAATTCTTTTAATCTCTCTTCTTAATAACTGTATTAAAGGCTAAAATTTGCTATATCTTAATATGGTGGGAAGGGAGTAGCATTTTCGACCAAAAGATCTCAGAGTATAATAGACCTGTCGTGTTGGACCTGTGTGTGGACTCTAGTGGGTAGTGGCTACCACAAGTAGTGGCTTTCCAACGTGTCATCAATGATCATCTCCCAAACCATCATTATCATTTGATTAGGCAATCAGTCAAGAATCTAAACCACGATTCCTCAGCGCCGCCGCCCAAATCTGCGGCCATCAGCTGACAATACCTCGGGCCAAAACATTAAAACCGGTCGCGCCGCGGGGCCGACGCCGATGCCGCGCCGCGCGCACCCGGCGCGCCACGAGCGGGTATTTCTTGCCACCGAAAGCGCCGCTCCATGGCGTATGTGTTCACTCGCCTCCTTAGAGCTCGCGATACAGCTGAAGCCGCAGATGTTTAACGGCGAACGGCGGCCGGCGGCCAGCCAGCGCGGCGGCGGGGATGGTGGGTACCTCGCGTGCTACTCCGTCGTCATGGTCTGCGCGTCGCTGCTGCTGCTGTCGGTGCTCGCCGCCACGGTCAGCATTGCCAAGGCTTGCGTGTTCGCCGCCGCGGCCGCGGTGCTGTTCGGCGCCATCGGCTGCGTCTCGCGGTGGTGCGGGGATGCCGGCGGTGCTCCGGCGCTGCCGACCACGACGGCGGCGGAGGTGGGGGCGAGGGCGAGGGCGCCCTCGGCGGTGTGCGCGACGTGCGGGCTCGTCGGCGCGGCGATCGACGCGCTCCCGGCGTTCCCGTATGCGCGCCCTGCTGCCGGCGACGGAAGCAAGTCGGGGAGGTGCGCGCTGTGCTCGGTGTGCCTGGAGGACGTCCAGGGCGGCGAGATGGTGCGGCAGCTGCCGGCGTGCAGGCACCTGTTCCATGTGGACTGCATCGACATGTGGCTGCACTCGCACTCCACGTGCCCGCTCTGCCGGTGCAACGTCTCGCCGCCGGCGACCACCGTGGTGAAAGCCACAGCCACGTCAACGGCCACCGCCGCGGCGGCGCAGCAACCGGCTGACACGTTGCCGCCGGTGTGACTCCGTAGCTGACTGGAGGAGTGAATGTTGTACATCATGGTAGTTCTGATTAAGCATCGATTGATGATCCTAGACAGATACACGTGCAGTAACGTCTACACAAAAACAGAAAATTGTGCATTGAAAGTTTGGGAGAGAGTTCCTTGTTAGAATCAATCTTGTTGTTTTGCATATTTGTGTGAGTCGGTCGTGTCCAGGATTAGTTTGTGCTAGTTGTGTACGTGCTCATTATCTCATCACATGGCTTAGTGGTCAAGAGGGGCAGCCATGAAGTGAGTGTTTGTGTGACCAGGTGCTTGATTAATTCGTGGCGAGTACTTAGGAGCAAATCAGCTGATGCATGTGTTAGTTAGTTTGATCAGTCATGCAGGTGCACGTTGGCTTGGAGCTGTGGCCAAGTCAAGTGAATGGTTCATGGCAAGAACAGTAGATTGGATAGTTAATGCATGTAGTGTTTAGTGGTGATCTGCATGTAGAAAGATGTGCTTTGCATGTAGAAAGGTGATTAGTGGCCACGGGAGAGTTTGGCCGAGTCGTGCGGCCGGTTGAACCTGTGCATGTGTGCATGTGTTTATTTAAACCATGTAATCAGAGATGGGATTAAGGAGTGAGGTGAATACAAGTGCAAGTGCAGGTGCTGGTGTGCAGCATCGAGTAGTTTTCTGTGTGCTAGTTCTTCTTGTCCTTGTGCATCTGTGTGTATTTCCATCCACCGAGTGAAAGTTCCAACATTCCTCTCATAATCAGTAACCACGTTTGTCTGACTTTACATAAGAGGATCTTAATCCGAAAGTTTGAAACCAAGTTATTCCTGTTAATTGACCATCTTGTAAATGTAAAGTGATGCAAAGAGGCAAACTTTGTCCTCCCGTGTCTGCTACTAATTGCAACAGACGATGACTCGGCAATTCTAACACTTATTAATTGATGCGTTTGGTTAGACTATGGTACAAAGAATTAGCGGGCACATTGGAAAGGCTTAAGATATTGCAGCTGAAAATCTGCATCAAGTGAAATTAGTGGTGCTTATTCAACAAAGCGCTGACTGAATTTCGCATCAGGTACAGTATTCACTATTCAGGGTTTATTTGGTTGCCCACCTCTATTTACGAAGCTGCAGATTATCTTACAAATTACTACCTCCATTTTTAACTATAGGACACTATTTACTTTTGATGTTACGTATGTTAAGTAGTAGTATCATTCATTTTGTCATAATTTATTTATTATTAAATATGGCTTATATTTTTCACATATTTATACTAAGTTTTCCAATAATATAAATGATCACACATTATATTTAAAAGTCAACATCATCGTCTGTTAAAAATGGATGGGTATCTCTTCTTTTCTTCTATTACAAACAAGATGCACATGCCCACACACTATTACACGCACATATCTGTAAATGTACTCTCTTTTTGACTCATAATAATAGGCAGAAGTCATAGATAAATACACTTATTTCGCAGATTTGTTGCTAAAAGATGATCCGCATACGTGTAATTGCTAGCATTATAATTAAAAGAAAAGGAAAAGGAAAAAGAGAAAAACAAAATCGCAGGCATTAAAGTAAAAAAAATTGGAAATATTTTTGAACATTGATTACCGTGCCATCTATGGCTCTACAAAATTGTAACTTAAAATATAGCTTATATAATAACAAAGATAAATATTTTACACAATAAAGTGAACTGTTTCAAATAGTTTAGATGTTAAGCGACCAAATGAAAATTTTTGAGGAAGTAAAATGACTTATTTCCTAACTAAAATCATGTGGGTTTTTTTTTACATATTGTGTGAGACGAGGGGCCGGTAAATTTGTCAAAATTTGCAAGAAGAGGCCAAAATTAAGCGTCGGTTTCTCTCGAGATCAAAGTACGAATTGTAAAATAGATATATTGCACCATTTTCTAAGTGCACAAGATAGCCTTGAAAAAAAATGTATTGTTTAGTCACCGCAAACGCCGAAGATCATCCAAAAAATATATATTATATCCAGTGATGGATCTATTACGAGACGGTGAGGTCTCGAGTCTTACTACCGATGTTATAACATGAGAGCTCCCTATTAAGTTCCTACAAAAATTTTCTGTTATATATCTATTAAAAGTTTTTTATAGTTTATTTAGCTTTTATTGTTAGCACTTTCTGAATCCGCCCCAATTATATCGTAAGTTCAGATAGACGCAGACTTCGTTACGTGGAGAAGACGTGTAATTAAATGTCCTAGTATTAAATAAACAAAGTACACAACAGCAAATCAAACCATCTTCTTGTTTTTTCCTCGGTACGACCGTACGAGATGTAATTTTCTCACAACCACCTTGGAAATTCCGGAGAAATTCGGACCGGTGTAGCAGGTAGCAGCTTAGCTTAGCTTAACTAGGCCTTCCCCCAAATCACAACCGAAACCATCGAGCCCGCGTCCGCGGCGAGCGGCGAGCTCTAGCTACTGATCGATCACTCGCCGTACGTCGTCGCCGGCGCCGGCCGGCCATGGAATGCTGCGTCCGCGTGTACGGTCTGGCCATCGCCAACGCGGTGTCCATCGGCGGCACGAGCCTGCTCGTCTACCAGCTCGTCAGGCTGTCGCGGACGCCGGGAAGCAAGGGCGGCGTCGTGGCGCTCTCCATCTTCCTTGTCTTCTGGGTCAGCATCAACGCCGTCGTCTACACGGCCTTCTGCGGCATGCTCTTCCCGTGGTCCGCGCTGCGGCGGTGGCTCGCGCAGCTCCCCGGCGCCGCCGGATGGCTGCTCTTCCTGCCGTGCCGGTGCGCGCGCAGGCTACGGCGGCGGCGTCCGACGAACTCCTCCTCATCCGCTTCTACTCTGCCACCGCACCTGTACGTGCTAGAACGCGAGCCACCGGTGAGGTCGGGGGTGCGGGTGGCGACGGCGGACGACATCCCGGCGTACGAGCAGCCGGCGGCGGGCGAGGGCGCCGCCGTGGCGGCGGAGTGCGCGGTGTGCCTCGGCGAGGTGGAGAAGGGGGAGATGGTGAAGCGGCTGCCGGTATGCCTGCACATGTTCCACCGGCGGTGCATCGACCCGTGGCTGCGCGACCACTCCACCTGCCCAGTCTGCCGGTGCGACGCCTTCGCCGCGCCGCCATTGCCGGCGCAAATGGTGTGACGTCTTCTCTTTCAGATCGAGCTCTCGATTTTTTTTGGTCGTTAAATATAATGATTTTATTAGCTAGAGACATCTCGTTCGTTGATGCCTTGTAAAATGTACATACACCAGGATTGGACTGATTTCCACTATAAAAAAACACACACTCAAATTGTTCATGAGGACATTATATATCGATGGTACAACGAGTTTTACGCGCATGGTGCGTCTCCTGGTTGTTACTTTCTTTATTCCGCTTAAAAAGCATTGAGTAGATGAATTAAACATAGGTAGCACAATAATTTGGATTCTTAAATAAGGAAAGAAACTAGTAGTATTAAAAAGGAGTGTTTGCCTGCTTGTCAATTGAGCTAATCTTGTATAAGTGCAAAAATGGGAGATCACAAAATATCGTCCTGGAAGGTAAGACAATCAGACAAATAATTCATTCAAAAAGTTTAGATGGCTGCAATGGCAAGAATGTTCTCCTAATTCAACTGTGGATTAGTCTTAATGATTTCAGACAGTTATCAAAGTAAGAAGTGAGAACCATATTGACTTGAACAATGATTCCATCATCTATTGTAAATATCACCTATAAGTAGTTTGTTATCCTGATCTTAGCACTCACTCATGGGTTTCAATTTAAAATAATTCTAATGGCTGCACAAATTTCCTCTCTTCTTGGATGTTCTACCGTTGATGAGGCTTTTCTGAATGGTCAACCACTAACTTCATGTGAGGCATCTGTACTTGATGATTGTACTGTTGATGTAGCAACCCGGATGCTCAAATGAATTCTTTTTATCACAAGAAATTGCAAACAATTTTGTCAGTGGAAAGGGTTAGGAAATCAGGTTGCTAAAATAAGAAAAACTTTTGAAATCGATCAATTATGAGATAAATGGGTCATTCAGGATCAGCTAAGGCAGAAAGGTGCAACCATATCTCATCATGGGGATGATGATGGAGAAAGGGAGGGAAAAAAGATGGCAAGTAAACATACATCATATCCGGATGTCCATGATAGATCATCTTGTCATCTTGATAGCTAAACTAATTTTCACAACTCGGTGCATTCCAAAATATGAAAAAATCTAGTATGTCCAATTATCTATCATATTTCTAAAACAGTTATAACAGTTATACAACAAAAATACGAAAGATGCATGTAATAATAGTGTGTAAACACCTATAATGCACTGATACACGATACGGATACGGCAATACAGCGATACGGGAATTTCCAAAAACATCAATACATCGATACGGCGAGTATATATATATATATATAAATAAATAAAATACAGGAAACTACAAAGGAGTAAAAAATGAGAAATGAGATTACTTGACAAAAGAATATTTTGTTGGTTGTTGCAAACATTCAACACATTTGGCACCTTGTAGCGTTATACGTTGCGGTGCCAGGGAGGCAGGTAGGAGGCGGCACACGAGGGTGTAGGCGAGCCGCTCCTCGCTCCCTCCTTGCTTCTGCTTGGTTACTCGATGCAGATGGTAGCGGCGCACGGGAGGAGATGACGAGGATTTAGGGTTTAGTGTCGGTAGTTTATGTTGGGCCTTCGCCGTTTAATAGGCTTTAAAATGAGTGGTTGCTGGCCCATGTATCAACAACGTACCGAAGAAGTATTGGTAATTTTTTTTATTTTTTTTGTGATTTATTTGTCGATACGTGACCAATACTGTATCGACGGAGTATCGGGCGTATCGCCATATCAGATACGTATCCGATGCGGGAATGGCACAAAGGTGACGTATCGATGCATCATAGGTAAACACACCAGATATTGCTGCATAAAAATCACTTATTTAACTTAAGTCTAGCTTTCTTTATGGAAAACTCAATTCATCTAAAAACTACACAAGAACCAAGTGAGAGATGAGAGAAATCAACAATAAATTATATAATCAGCAAGTTACTATAAGCCTATCTGGATGCTGAATCAAATATCAACGAGCTTTGAAATAAAAAATCTGGAAGCACTATATTCTAGTGGTATATAATGTGTTATCTGAAATGAAACATTTTAGCGGCATCACGATTTGTGTAGAACTATACTCGGAGACAGCAGTGGCGGTGAAGGTGAAGGTGGCGACGCGAGAGGAAGGCGAAGGCAGAGGCGACAGCGCGAGGCGACGGGAACGACGATGGCGACGACGCGAGGCAGAGGTGGCGGCGTGAGGAGGAGGCGTAGGTGGCGCGAGGCAGTGGCGACGCGAGAGGGAGAGGGTGAGACAAGAGGGAGAGGGGGATGCGGGCGGCACCGGCTAGGGTTTGGGGGGTGAGTGGGTTACGAGGTGTTTTTTTGCAAAAAAGCGTCTTGACTTTCATATTTTATAGCACGGTCCTAATTCGAGAATTTTGTCTCCTTCGCATGGAATATCTAGCTTTTCGAAAGGTCTCTACATAAAATATCAGCTCAGAGGAACTGTTCTTGAGGAATCTATATCGAATTATACACAAATTAGAGGACTTTCGTAAAATTTTCAAATTGCCGCCCCTTTATGTTTTTAATTTGGAATACAGGAATCTAAATCACACATAAAACAAATGAAATTAAGATAGACACCACCACAAAATAAAAGGCAAACTAGACACATTCTTGCAATATTTATATATAAATCGACAAAGCTCATTTTTTAAAAACAAAAGTGATACAAAGTCAATCCACGGGAGAAACTGCAAAACTTATATCAATTGCTAGCTAAATATAATGTCAACGACCCATGTTTCCGACTAGTAGTATATTGTTATCGGCTCACAGATTAATTAGTGCTTCTTGATCTGGAAGAATTCTGAATAAAAAATTAATCCCCCATAAGATGATCTGTGTGATGGCTTAGCCAGTAAACGACACGTACGGTTCCAGCCTACCCCAGGCAAGTGTCACCGCGACAAAGCGCAAAAACTACGAAATCTCGCGGCAAAATCGCTATCGACGCTGCTGGCGTCTACGAGACTTCGCCTAAGGTCAAAACTCCCCAAGAAAACCACACGCGCGACCATCGCGTCGCCGCCGCGCCCGCGCCAGCGCCCGTGGTTCGTCGTCGACGGCGGCCGGCGCACCATGGATTGGTTCGTGCGGTGCTACATGCTGGGGATCGCCAACGGCGTGTGCCTCGGCGGCGCGGCGATGATTGTCTACGGGCTCGTCCAGGTCTCGCGGACGGGCGGCGACGCGGGCTCCATCGTCGTGCTCTCCCTCTTCCTGGCGCTCTGGGTCGCCGTCGGCTCCTGCGTCTACGCCTCCTTCTGCGGCGCGTTCTTCCCGTGGGCGTCGCTGCATGCGTGCGCGCGCGGCGCCGGTGGGTTCGTTTGCTCGCCGTGCTGGTGCGCCCGCAGGCTGCTTCCGCGCCGGAACGGCGGCGGCGGTAGGTCTGATCTGCCACAGAGCCACCTGGATGTGCTGCCCCGGGAACCTCCCGTGCGCGGAGCGCGGGTGGCCACGGCGGGCGACATCCCGGCGTACGAGCAGCCGCCGGGGGAGGGCGAGGGCGCGGCGGCGCCGGAGTGCGCGGTGTGCCTCGGCGAGGTGGAGAAGGGGGAGATGGCGAAGCGGCTGCCGGCGTGCCTGCACGTGTTCCACCAGCGGTGCATCGACGCGTGGCTGCGGGGTAACTCCACCTGCCCGGTCTGCCGGTGCAACGCCTTCGCGGCGGCGCCGCCATTGCCGGCTCAAATGGTGTAGTGAGCGAGATGCTCTACGCCGTTCTTACATTTTTTTTCTTGTGCATATTCTTTTTTTTAACGAACAACACTGTATATAACATTGTAACCGTTAAACTGTATATACTGGAGAGTTGAAGGAAATTACTGGGTACTGGGTCTGTTTGATAGAACTCCAACTTCTAAATTTAACTTCAAGAGTTAGGTCTAAATTGAACACCTCTCTAGTTCATTCTGTGAGAATACTTCACCCAGCTCCGGTCCCATTTTAAATGGAGCTAAAACTGTTTGGTTGGACTTCAGCTCCATGAGAGATCGAGCTAAAGCTGAAGTTGTGCCAAACAGACCCTAATTGAGTTATGGACTATTTCGAGTGTGTGAAAAATGAGATTTCAGACTGTATATTGCCTGAATATATAACCTGTGCATTTATACAATTCAGACAGGATCACTCAGTAGACGGAAAATACTCTAGAGACAATAATCATCGCTAATTTTCCCGTAGACTAGACTCTATCACTCCGGAGGGAAAATTGTATATTTGTGAGGTCCAACCAAAGATAAGGATCAATAGTATTAGAGATTGAGCATATGCGTCTGTGCTATGTTTCGCAAAAAAAAAATGATTGAGCAAAACCATATAAATCTTATTACAAAATAGATTTGAATTTTAGGATTAAAAGGGGCTGATGCGAATACAAAACTAGATTGAGTCTGTCCCTAGCGCATTATGAAACTAAAAGCTCACATAGATTTTTTGAAAAAAAAAAGACCCTACAAAGATATAGTTTGTATTCACCCTAGTACTCTAACGGAGTGACGTACAGCAAGATTTGCAGAAAGACCCTTCTAATATAGACATATTCAATCCAGGACTTTTCTCCGCCCCCCTCTCAGGTAGGAGAGTACAGCAAGATTTGTAGAAAGACCCCTTTAAGATAGACATATTACATAAAGGTCCTTACAAAATGCACAGAATGGTTTCAAAAGAAAAGAAAAAAACAATATGATCCCTACCTTTTCATCTTTTGCTGCTCAGACCATCTAGTCGATGCAGCCGGCGACGAAGTTAGAGAAAATGAGGGTAGTTGTAGATGAAAAGGCCAAGATACAAACCCAATAGAGGCCTCCACTTTGTAGAGATTCCATACTTACGGCACCCTTGACGAGCCAGTGAAAGCTTTGAAGATTTGACGCTGGAGACAAGAAAGGAGATCTTTACTGCAGAGAACTTGTCAAAGATGTTTTGAACAACTGGTGCAACCTTCTTCTTGTGGAAGTAGAGGACAGCTTGTACCTCTTATGCAGATCTGCCATTGGTATTCCCGTAGTAGGCGTTGGAGAAGAATCCAGAGTTTCCCGGACCAAAGGCCCTCACCAGAGGGAACTCCGATAAGATCCACCATGGTTGGTGCTTCTAGAACAAGAAAGGACGAACAAAGACGGCTTTTTTACACTGTATAGGAGAAGAGAGAGGCCAACCCCTCCCTCTCCCATCGCTGGCAGAGAGCCATCGGATCAGAGGAGGAAGAGGGGCCAGAGGAGAGAGAGCACTTTTCATTCATGCTTGCCTGGAGCTTCGCGAGAGCTCCGGAGAGACACTCCTATCTCAGCCTCTCAAGTTCAGGAAAACTCTTTTGCTATGTTGTCTCCTCGTTCAAACACTATCTCAGCATTTATGAAGAAATATCAAAAATTTTGATAACGTTATTCATACAACATACATGTATCACTTCACAAAAATTTAAGTCTAAACTCAATTTAACCATCAAGATTGTTTTTTTTTCTCGATCAAATTTGAATTTGATTTCTTGTGGAGCAATAAATGTTACTACATTTTGTATTTCAAATATTTTTAGATTTTTCCTCAAGTATTTGGGATTAAATTTAAAAGGAAAAAAATACACCAGAGACAATTAAAATCCCATGAAGGACGTATCCGCGACGAATTGTTGTTATCTTACCTACTATCACAAGAAGATGAGGAATCCCAAGATGATGAGAATAATACAAGTGCATATTATTAGTACAGTACAAATATACAATCCACTACAAGCTAAACACCAAAATAAAACGCGAATTTCGGTTTAATGCCGCCGCCGCCGACGCGAATTTTACTAGGACGCCTCGCGCGTTTTAAATTTGGGAAACAATTTACTCAATTTTACTAGGACAGTGAGTGGGATTGCCGACTCACTGTCTCGACGGCCGGAGGCGCGCACGAACGCTGAAGCAGCATGTCGGACCCGCCGGCGGACAGCTGCTACCGGTGGAGCCTCGACTTCGCCGTCGCGCACGCCGTGTTCGCGTGCGGGATCATCACCGCGCCGGTGGCGCTGCTCCAGTCTCCACCTCGTCAGGACCTCGCGCTCCGCCCACGCCATCTTGTTCGCCATTGTCTGCCCCTCCATCGCCGCCGCCACCCTCGTCTTCTGCTGCACCTTCTATGCCGACCTCAAGCGCCCGCCGTGGCCGCGCGCGCGCCGGCTTGCTGCCGCAGGCGCCTGCGCACGAACCGCCGCGGGATGTGTCGCACGACATCCGGCTCGGCGCCTCCGCCGCGAGCAGCAGGCGGTGATGGCGGACGGCGGCGAAGAGCTGCGGGGCGCACTCGCCGCTGCCCGCATCCTGAGCTATCCGCACCGCGACGGCGACGACGAGTGCGCGGTGTGCCTCGGCGAGGTGGAGCAGAGGGAGGCGGTGCGGCGGCTGCCGGCGTGCCTGCACGTGTTCCACGCCGCGTGCATCGACCGGTGGCTGCTGCGCGCGAGCGCCACCTGCCCGGTTTGCCGGTGCACCGCGCTGCCGCCACCGCCGGAACGGCGCCCACCGGAGATAGTGCTCAACGTCAATTCCTGATATAATCAAGTCGCCGCTAATCTTCGAGTGAAAGCTTCACTGAAAATTTGGAACGGAGATGGCGAGATTAGAGATGGCAATGGGCCCATAACCTGAGACCCGATGAGATTTTACTTTAGAAGTCATATACGATCTAATTCTTCTACCTATGAATTTATTAACATACAAAAATTCTTATCCGTTGGATAGATAGGTAAAGGTATGTTCAATTTACTCACCCGTATCCATTTACTCATGACTAAAACTAACCCGTGTGATTTACTTACTTTTGAATATTTATGGTTTATTGTTTAATTCGTTAAACCCAAGTTTACCTAATATGATGTTAATGGTTACCGCCATAATCGTCTAATTATTACGCAAAATTACAAGCGTTCTAAGTTAGTGTAGTGGGTATGTGTAGCTCATAGGTACACATTAATCGCACGGGTGTGGGTATAGGGAGAATCTTGCAACCGCGAGCAGATATGGGTATTGAAACAAAAACTTTTAATCATCACGGTATAGATATGGGGTAAAAAGACTCCATAGATATACACCCATTGCCATCTCTAGGCAAGATCTTGCTGGGATTTTTCATAAGTAATTTGAATCCAACAGATTTAAACCAAATTTAAACAATTTCCAATAAAAAGGGAAGACACTGCACGCAGGAAATTTCCTCAAACATTTAGGGTCCAAATCTAGCTGACCCGATCTCGTCAACGTTGCCGCCCGAATCCAACGGCATGGCGATGTGACACGTGGGCAGGGAAGGTACGTTTTCCTGTTTTCCATTGAGTCCAACGGCTCTGATCTCTCCTACAGACAAACAGCTCAGTTGATGGCAGCGTACGCTTTTGCCAAGTCTTTGCTCTCGTCATGTCGCTACCAAATGAGATCGAAATGTGGACTTAAATCACCAAATTAATCAACGAAATTGACTGACCTGATCGCTTGCTTGCTACTCAAATTAACCACACGCATTTGCAACCGCGTTTTGGTTTTGATAATTACTTGCAATTGTTGTGGAGGAAGAGAGAGGTAAGTGTCGTGTCGTGATTCGTGTCACCATGTTGCTCAAGCTCTTGCTCGCCGTCGTCCCGCTCGCCATCATCGCCGGCGTGCTCATGTACGTCGCCGACGTCCCGTGGGCCATCTCCATCGTCGTCATCGTCGTCGTCTTCGTGGTCCTGCACTGGTCGCGCCGTGGCAGGTCACCGGCGGGAGGAGGAGGAGGAATGGTCCAGGATGATCAAGAACCGGCGGTGGCGCGGCCGGCGGCGCCGAGCGCTGTTGTTGTTGTGGTGGCGCCGCCGCTGCCACCGCCGCTACCGATCCACCGTGTGCCGTCAGTGGCGCAGCCCTCTGCGCCGCCGGTCGTCGCCGACGATGTGGCGCTCTTGCCGTACGCGTACGAGAAGAAAAGGAGAGGGAGCGACGGCGGCGGTGGCGACGACGGCGACGGCGAGGAGTGCTCGGTGTGCCTCGGCGAGATGAGGCAAGGGGAGGCGGCGAAGCGGCTGCCGGCGTGCCTGCACGTGTTCCACGAGGGGTGCATCGACATGTGGCTCGGATCGCACGCCACGTGCCCGATATGCCGCTCTCCGGTGGACGCCGGCGCCGGCACAGCCGCCCCCGCCGTGGCGGCGCGCGTGCAAGTGCAAGTGCTGTCATGTTAGACTCTGTATGTGTTTATAGTTGTGTATTGATCTGTAGATGTTTTCTTCTGCACCTACTTGAGTTGGATCCATTTGTCGATTGATTTCCTCCAAACTGAGTGTCTCTGAATTTTGACTCGGTGACGTGCCATCCTTCTATATTTTATTACAGATGAATATTGCAGATGACTCGATGTTCTTTCCTTAGCCAAGTAAGTGGCCATTAGCTTTCACCAGAAAGAGAAATAGAGGGCTAAATCAATAAATGGATTAATTCTAGCTTTCAGGCCTCCAGATCATCAGAGCTTCATTGCAATATTGCAACACGATGGTCATGTCCTCTTAGACTAAAACAAAGAAGGAAACGTGTATGATATGCATGTTTCAAATTAGATGATGCTTTCAACGCTAATAACAAAGTTCATTCTGCATGTATAATCTATATCTTGCAATCTGCATCCTTCCCAGGTAAACATGGTAAACGACGAGATGTACAAAAGGTAGATGAGTGGTTACTGCTCAATTATACTGCTTTGTCCTCTATATGTATATCAGACGCATCAACGTTGCAGGCCTATGACCATCCAAACTTGTAGTCAAGGATGTAGACCATGATCAGCGACAACGGGTAGAGTAGAAAGGCGACGATGCATGTCCAGAGCGGGAAATCGGTCCGGAAACTGGTGAAGAGGCCCATTATGATGCACACGAGGAGGATGATGAGGACCTCTGATGAGAAATCCCAGGTTAAGCCCCTCACGTAAACGAGGGCCAAGAACACCGCAAGGCAGAGTGTGTTGTTCATGGTCACTCCACCATAAACCTGCAGTTGAAAACATGGCATCAGATGAAACTTGTTTGGTGTTTCTGTCTTTCTGGTGTCTGCTGATACTGCTGCACAATGTGACAAGCAAATTGAGTGTGAACTACTTTATAATGTTTTTCAAATAGCTTTACTATATAGGACAACTAAATGCAAACAAGTTAGAAAGGAAAAGGATAATGAAGGTTGAGTGATAGCGTATTTATTTTTTTAGATAATGGAAGCAACAAACAATGATGGTATTTATTTAGGTGTTCAGTAGTCAAGCACATGTACAAGCTACCCAATAGACATACCTCAGAGAAGGTTAGTGACAGAGTACGTTGCTTCTTCCGGCTAGCAAATATAATTGCTGAGACAGCCTCGCTGGAATTAGTAGCCAAGGGCATTACGATGAAGGAGATGAAAAAGGAGGGAATATGTGTAGCATTTGAAAAATTGTGCACAGCATCAACAAGTGGATCTGCAGATGCTGCTGCCATTGCAGTTCCCAGAAGCAACAGTAAGATAGCCTTAATGCAGGTCCAGGTTGGATTTCCATGAGCTTCACCACCTTCCTCTTCATCCTTATCAAGCAGACCGGTTTGTTCATCCCTAGTTCTCTGAAACATTGTGAGATGCTGAAATTTATCTTTCCATGATAAAAACAACTCTACAAAATAAAAGCTGATAGATAGAAAAAACATACCGCATGAAAATCATTCAAGAACTTTTTTGAGTAGGCACCAGATACAACAGTACGCTTAGCTTCATCCAGCCATCTCAACATTCCATTAACAAACTCACCCTTTTCAATGGAATGGTTCCGTGATGTATCAAAGTCAGCCATGACTTGATCTGCAGCAAGGTTACTGTCCCAGTCAATATCTTCAAAGTTAATACCAACGATGAAAGCTTGTAATTCGCCACGTTCTAGCTTTCCATCATTGTCCTGATCAATCCTTTGAAATAACCTGCCAATTTTTCGGTTTTCATTTAACAGAGTACCTCTTTATGAAATTATAGCTAAAAAACCATGCGGGTGAGGACCAGAAACATACTTCTCTATCACAGAAACATTAGGTCTTCCCTCATCGTCAAGAAGGCGACCAAAAGAATGCATTTGAGCGTGTCTCAGAAGCCCAGACATTACATGCTTCAGTCTTGTATACTCTAATCTTCTCCTCTGGATCCATGGCTGAAAGATCTGTTTGTGAAAAATGCAGGTCTTTAATGGGCAACATAGATAAAAATATGATTGTAGTCAACCAGAGCAACGGATAGGTGTCCCCAGAAAAAAACCCACAACCTATAATAATACTACAGATATTTGTGACCCGATTTCATTTCCTGACCAATTGTGTTGAAGGGCTCCATTTATTCTGATTCAAATCCAAGTTCTACGAGTCATCAAGTGTGTTGATGCAAGAACATTTCTACTAATCTTTTAAGACAAAATTACAAAGGCGATACAAACTAAAACAAGAAGATGGCAAGACAAAAAATATATACCAAGGTCATTACAATACCTGATACAGACAATAAGAAAGCAAGAGTAGAGCTGCCACTATAAGCCCGATAAGGACTGTTATCTGATGACCAGAATGGAGCTTAAAAATCTTTGGTATTTGAACAATAATAAAGGGAAGAATAGATATCGCCATGATTCTTGCTGCATAGCTGGTTTGCTTGTCAGTTGAAACACCAGATCCTGCAATAACATAGATGTTATTCTTTTAACTAATATTATAATGATATAATGCAGGGTATGACTACCAATTCCCACTAGGCAAATTTGATTAAGTTGAGAAGAACAACACAACATCCTCCAGTCATTATGCTGATACCACGTAGAAACTTCATGTGTCTAACCCAAGTAGAGAAGGTAAAGAAAAACATATTTTTTTTCATGAATCAACAGATCCTTTAATTTTCATGATGTCTGTTATCTTATCAAAACACTTAAAGCCAAACCCCTATCAACATTACATTGTTATGCATGTGGGGCATCGCATTCTTGAAAGTTATGCCTTAATAAGCGTATCAATCTATCAGCAGGTAAGTTCGTACACCAAATTGTCAACTGGGTTCATTCGGATTACAGGAGTTTCATGGGATTTTTGAAGGAATACTGTTCATATGAATTTTTCCTTTTCCTACCATTCGGACCACAAAAACCAATCAAAGGAAAATCGTAGGAAGATTTCCTTCGCTGTTGATTCCATGGGAAAAGCACGGGAAAGAATCAATCCACTCCGACCTCTTTTTGGGTTTCCTTCGCGTTGGAACGAGGCAATCAAACACTATCAGTGAAGAACGGACTGATCTGGAGGTGCTTGCGTCAAGGAACAGACTGACCTGAAGAACATCGACTGTGGAGGAGGCGTCGAGGAGACCGGACGGCGCGGTCAGCACCGTCGAGGAGGCCGCGCATGGAGGTCAACGGTGATGGGGTCGAGGCTGGCGTTCGGCGTGGAGTGGATGCCATGCTGGAGGTCGGCGACGGCGGGCTTGGCGCCGGAGTCAGAGAGGAGGGGTAAAAGGTACGTGCGGTGCTGAGGAAGCCGGGCAGCATGGTCATCAGCGTCAAGGAGGCTGCGCGCAGAGGTCGGTGGCGACGGGGATTGAGGCCGGCGTCCGGCGTGGAGTCAGAGATGAGGGGAGGAAGCTGGGTGGCGCAGTCAGCGCTGTGGCCTGCTGCTGCTCGGCTCGTGAAGAAAACAATGGGAAAAGAAGAGTCGTTGGATTACTGTTTTTACTGTTTGGCTCAGTGAGTTAGTGATATTCCTTCGTTTACTGTTCCTCTACTATCCTGTAACCCGAATGCTCTCCACTCTCATATTTCTTTATTTTCTAATCCTCTGTTTTCCATATGAAATCCTTTTCTATTCCTACAATTTTCCTATTCTATGCTTTTTCTATCCTGCATTCTGAATGAGCCAAAAGTTTAAACCATCTTCCTTGAGCCCAGACTGGCCTTGACGCAATTTCTTTTTCAAAAAAAAAGATTTCTTGTTCAGATAAAAGGATGTTCCATAAATCTAGATCCATAATGGAACAGCATTAACAAAAGAGAAAGAAACACAGAGTGGGTATCTGGCATACCTGACAGACTCAAACGTTTGGTATCCCGTGAATCGATTGCGGTTGAATTCTCTGACAGATCACACTTGCCAACAACAACACATGATCCCCAGAGTAGGGTTAAGAGCATAACCGTTGACCCCGCGAGCAGGCCCATTCCAATCAAGACCTGACTCTGAGCAACCTCCTTAGTGCCAGAGAGCCCAGAAACTGAAATGCAAAAATGGGACCAAATTAAGCAATTTGCATGCACACTTGCACAGGCAACTCAAATCCATCATGTAGAATGTCTATTTTTAGGGATTTGTGCAAAGCTTAAGTAAGTCAGGTGGACACAACAAAAAGGACTAAACCAGTTGTTCGTTGAGTTGACAATCGCCTTGCTACCATTTTGGCGTTTTATGAGACCTCAAGGGCCCCAAAAAAAATCCATAATGTTGTATTCATTCTATTATTTTGGTATCATTCGCCAAATAAAACCTCAAGCAAATTAAGCATCTTCTAAACGATCACGTCACCTTGCATATCGATCAACCAAAAGGTGAGCGATTGCTACCATGGAACAGTCCAAAGTGGACCTTTTTTAATCATACAAAGAATCAGCCTGTCCTGCCTGCCAAACTACTCAAATCATCAACTACCGCGAGAGAATACAAAGTGATTCGGTGGTCACGGCCAAGAGTAGTAGTAGTAGTAGTGCAAAGTACCGAGGATGAGGAGGGCGTCGGGGAGGGCGCCGAGGATGGGGAGGAAGAGGCCCCCGACGATCCCGGGGCCGAGGATCTGGAGCAGCAGCTCGCTCCCGGAGGAGAGGTAGGTGGCCGACTTGAACATGAGGAAGCCGTAGGCGAGCACCAGGAACAGGTTCCCCCACGCCGTCGTCGTGCACGGCAGGAACCCGTACGACATCTCGCACGCCACCTCCTCCTCCCCCGCCGCCGCCTCCGACGGCAGCCGCAGCACGCTCGCGTTAGCGCTGCCGCCGTCTGAAATGAAGGGGCGGCGGCCATGCGCGAGGAGTGGCGCGACGAGGAGGAGGAGGAGGAGGCATCGCGGCGGCGGCGCCATCGTCGGGAGGGAGCAGCGGTGAGGTGAGGAGGCGGCGGGGATAGCGGCGCGGTGGTGGGGCATAAATACGGGAGGAGGGCGCGGCCGCCGGATTTGGATTGATTGAGTACTACTGTATTACGTAGCAAAACCTACACACGTATCGTAGCAATATAGTACCAAATGAGACACATCGTACAATTATAAATCTGAACATCCAGTAGTACTTTGAAATGAAATGTTTTATCCGGTTTTAGTTTCTTGTATTTTGGAATAGTACGAGTAATTGTAAAGTCTTAAAATATAGCAATATAGGATCAGATGAAACATCGAATTTATTTCTTAGCTTCTAATTACGAGAGAAGCTGTAGCCGATAGGATGAGAATCAGGAAAAATAAACTAGTGCTTCTTTCGTCCCAAAATATAAAAGATTTTGAATAGATGTGACACGTTCTAGTATTACGAATTTAGACATAGAGCCTCCAAATTTATAGTACTAGGACATATTACATTCATTCAAATCCTTTATATTTTACGACAAGAGAAGTAGAAGCTAAAGATTCTCAAAACTATCAATCAGCTACTTCTCCGGGTCCCTTTAAATCGTAGAAATGAAAAAAAATAAAGAAATAGAAAAAACACATGATTCTGACATGAATGCAACTGTACAGAGTATTACAAAACACAAGAAAAACATAAAAATAACCGTTTGATTGGATCATAGAAAAATCACAGGAATAGAGAGATAGACTAAAAAAAACTTTTCAAGAGGTTAAGACCTTTTGCTAAATTTTTTCAAAAATCTCTATAGGATTGTATATTTCATAGAATTTTTAAAGGATACGATAGAATTTAATCCTTCATTTCAAAGACATTTATAGAAATATTTTTTATAAAATTAAAATCCTTTAAAAGTTTTAAAGACCCTCAGAATCTTAAGCTTATCTTATTTTAGATCGATATATCTTTTGACGAGGCACTGGTATTTATTTTAGGACGTCGTGGCAGCGCGTCCACAGGAGCATAGTTTAGTTTGGATTTGGTGCTGAACGCGACGTGTGGGACGCGTCGCGAACTGTGGATGCGTCGTGTGCCGGCCGGCCTCTCGCGTCGACGCAGGGTCGCCCCAAATGGGCAAGTGCGAGATGCGGCACGTGTGCGATTGACGAGTCTTATCTATTGGCTACGTGGCACATGGACGGACCGGGCATGTGCGAGCCGGCTTTGTTCTTCCCCTCCTTTCCCAACTCACCACTCTTTTTTTCCACGTACACGCTTTTCAAATTACTAAACGATGTGTTTTTTTAAAAAAAGTTTCTATACAAAAATTGCTTAAAAAAATCAAATTAATTTATTTTTTTAAAAAAATTAGCTAATACTTAATTAATCACGCGCTAATAAATCTTTTCGTTTTCCGTGCGCACTGTGCGCGCGGGTAACATAACCAAACGACCACAGCTACTCTAGCCACTTCCCAGCCACGAGTTTTGTTGTTGTTGTGTTCGTACAGTGGACTTCTTTTTTGTCAACCTGGCGCATGTCACGGAACGGTACGTACAGTAGGATGCAACAGGATTTATATTTTTAGCCAAGCAAAAGCTGTCATCCGCGTGCTGCTCCATGTACACACGGACAACAGTAAAAGAACAGAAGACTTCCATCTACCTCCTAAAATCTCCTAAAATTTTACTTACTACTTCAGTTCGCATCATATCATTTTGTTACAACTCTCCCTTATCGATTACTCCCGTCGACTGTTGTCCTGGTTCTTCCGCTGCGACCTGTCATGCGAATCCATTCAATATAGCACAAATCGAATTTTTTGGGACAAATCCTTTTTTTGATGTTTTTCTGAAACGGAGGAAAGTACATATCTTAAGAATACGCAGATGAAAAGTAAGGAAAAGGATGAGGGTCTCCTGCGAAGAAGACACCCTGCATTGAGAAATGAGGAATAAGGGTAGTTGAAGTGCTATTTTACACTCTTAATTAGTCAATTCACTATGTAATAGCATATGATATCACGCATTTGCTCAACTTTAACAATCGTATTATATGCTATGAGTATGAGTATATAATATATAAACGGGAAACGGTAAACAACGTTTTATGTTCTGTTAAGTATATATGGGTTTGAGAATTGTAGTTCATCTTAATAATATTTGGAAGACAAAAATGATTTAGCCTTCTTCGAGACCTTCTTCTTTTGTTGTTCAGACTTAGTGAAGGAGATAAGGATGTTGTGAGAGATGGGATTTTGTTGTTGTAATTGTGCTTGTAACTTCTTTTTTTAATAAAATATATTTAATAGCGGGTCCTCCCCTGCTGTGTTCTTTAAAAAAAGAATTGTAGTTCATCTTGAATTTTAAAATTCGAATTTAGGAATAATTGTAGGGCTTTTTTCCCAACTCTTTTTTTATTGCTATGATGACATGTACCGATCTATCTGAAATTAATTATTCTGACAAATCAAATTTCCAAAAAGAGTCAAAATTCAAATGTTAAAATTAGCTTTGGTTTTTTATGTAAATCGTATATCTACCATCATTAAAGTCACAATCAACACCACTTATTTTGCCATTGACTAAATATTTGCTACTCCCACCATTTCAAAATATAAGTAATTCTATATTTTTAGTAAATACTAAGGTTATGGGATAAGATTCCCTTTTAGTTATCTTAGTGATAAAATTTTGAATTTTAATTTCTTAGGAGACCAAAGTAGTGTATTTGTAATACTATTTTTTCTCTTTTTATCTTATACATTGAAATCATAGCAAATTTTATTAGTACGCTGTTGACGAGAAATTCGTAGTGACACACAAAGGCCTGAGAGATCTGCTTTCCTATCAATCGGGTTCAAGGCATACCAGTTAGTTTGATCCTGCAACTAACAAGATAGATAGATCGATGATTAAGGAGCCGATCAGCCAATAAGCTGATGAGATGTAGCCAAGCCAACCAATGTTGATAAGGTTTTGATCAATCTGCTATAGATTCAATGTAGATTCAAATAATGAGATTTATACTATCATCAGCTAGAACGAAACTATGCATAATTATCAATAAATCTATTCTTTATCAAAGACAATCTTGATAGATTGGACCGAACCGAGACAGTATAATATTGAAGTTGATAAAGATGGATTTAACTAAAGGTTATACAAGTTTGAGTATAACCCGATGTAACTCATAAATAGCAATGAGATAATATGATGCGAACCAATTGGTCAAAACTAATAGAATGAGATAAATTTAAATCTGATGGTTAAAACATACATCGGCTGAAGATCCGATGTAAGTAAATTAAAGCTTAGCCATGCTTAGGTCTAGTAGTGTTAAAAAAATCGATGGATGGAGCCATCGATTGAACTTATTCACCACCTGCGATTTGTGGGCATAAAATCTGATTATTTCACTAAATGATTAATATGGAAACATGCTTTAACTTGGACGAGTGATAGGGCGATGACGGGATTGTGGTTTTTCCCTGATGCAAGTAGCCTCGTCTAGGTTGTTAAGGACCGAACATGTTGACATCTGTTCAAGCACCTTACGTACTTCCACACACCAGGCATGGGACGGCTTGACTTAGTCCTATGTTGCACTATGATCATCTACGCTTCGCTGGTCATTCGTGAGGGTGGTTTTCCCTTTGGAGTGCCCTGGGTGTGCCTGATTTTGGCAGGGGGTTTCTCCCGCGATGGTGAGCCTGCCTTAGCCACATCACACACACGTGGCTAAGTCGTCGGGGTCCTAGGCGTGGTTTAGGTGGTTGGGGTGTGACTAGGAAAAGACATGTTATGAGCTTGTATCACTTGTAGGTCACACCTGTGTGCGTGTGAACCATTTGATCCTTGTTCATTTCGTGTGGGTAAAGATGTACCCCTCTGATCAGAGTAAAACTATTCGAATAGCCGTGTCCATGGTTATAGGACGATCACTTGATGTGCTAGTCAGTCTATGTTAGCATCAAATTTGGGTTAAATGGCTTGGTTTAGTCTTGGATATGGGGATAGTTATGTTTGTAATCCATGGTTGGGCAATGGTAGCCCATGGATGGCGATGAGAGCACCAGTTGTGCTTATATGTGATTCAATTTTAGATTTACATGCCGGCTATCCAAAAATTTCAGATTATGCTATCTTAGAAATGCTATGTTTTCAACTTACTACTTGCTCAATTAAATTGGCTTTATGCAAAACTTATATCATTATACCATCTTTTTAAGGTAGAAGCTTGCATACTCCTCTCTTCTATGTGTATATATATTAATGTGTAAGACTTGCAAGTACAATCTTATACTTAACCCGATGCCTGCAAATTTTCAGACAAGGATGTCGGCGTAGTTGATTGTTCTTACTACCCTACCGAGGGCGGTGAGGGTAGTGAGTAGCCTTTTTAGCTTGGCTCTTGCCCCGGTTGGTTGCCCTTGTAGGATGGTTGGCAAACCACGGGTCTTACTTTTGCTTATGTGAAATTATGAAACTTCCGCTGCTATATTTTGTGTTGTATGATGGGCTGTTTAACCCCATTATGAAATATGTACCTTGCTGCCCTTTTATCCATATTTATGCATTTGTGATGTTTATCAATTGCTTGCAATGAAAGTGCAAGGCTAGTCGCTTTTCCTAGGGACTAGCTAAGCATGAGTATGAATTTTGAGCAATTGAGATGTTGTAGAGCTTTAGTAATTTGAGTCAAGTCTCCTGAGATGTGTAACACATTTGGTCGCCGCCTTCGTGTGGTTTGACGAGCATGTCTCAGGCTGAAGTTGACTGGCATGCTGAGTCCGAACAATATCTTCTTTGCTCATTATTCGGCATTATGGATTTTATATCGAATGGTGTCAATTTGTGATCATGGGCACATTGAGAGATGAGTGGCTATTTATGCGTGTATGGATCCCACTCATCCAAAATTATGTGGTGGTCACAAATTGCACTGGACGGTATAATTTTCGGGTGCCTACATATATGATTCAAGGATCCACGTACAGGGCGTTCAATGCTCAAAATTCTGTCCATTTGCAGAGCCGATGTTACAACGCCCCTTGTCTGTATTTTCCTTGCAAAGTACAAGCTGACAGGGAGCTGGCCCAATTCAAGTTGTCTAGCAGCCGATGTTGGGTGATAGAATTCATAAGACACTTGTACATTGCGACCCTAAGACACTCTTGTTGGGAGGATACATGGGAGATAGCCGATACGAAATTTTCCCTTGAGCTGGGATCGGTTGCATTATTTAGGTCATTCAATCTCAAATCAACTGGGAGCTCATAATCTATAAAACTATCATAAGGGAACCACACTCTGGCCCTCTTAGCAAATCCATTATAGAATTGGTCGAACCACTCACGAAAGGCCTCAGCCGATGGTCCTGATCCTGGATAAGTTGATGCTGCCTCTCCAAAGGACATGCATCGGCGGGTGTCAGATTCTTCATCGTCTGAGTGGTCCGATGGGAAGCTTGATGAGTGTAAAGGAGTCCTTTCAGCAACATTGATTGTATACAGATTTAACCATTGCTGTATAAACCACCAAGGACCTCCATAACCAACAGGGTTCCGTAAGAGAAGCTTGGCTGTTGATTGGCTTAATGTTTGATACACAACTCCAAGTAAAAACTTGCCTAGGGGGATGGATTTCTTTGCCACAAGCGCTTGGGCAAGGTGTTGCATGTTTGCTGTCGGACCACAGGTTGAAGATAAACCTTTCTAGCCAAAGGTTGAGAAAGGTTATGTGTTCCCTGTCTGTTACTGGACCTGTGCCGATGTGCTTAGCAATATAGCTTGACCAGCCTCCTACATTTTTGGTTGACAACTTATGCTCGCATTTGATCTTCAAAGAGAAGGGGTTAGCCGATGAAGTGATGTCCAGGCCAGTGAGCATCTTGATATCCAACAAGGTGAGGGTCATCGGCCCTTGGCCAAACAAGAAGGCATTTAGTGTATCGGACTAGAAATAGGCAGCCGATGATAGCATGGGTTCATCCTTCTTCATATCGGCTAAAGACAGGGTTAGGCAGTGGGCTATGCCTACTCCTTCCCACATGGATTGCTTGGAGGCCAATATCCTTTTATACCATGTTCTCTATCCATCCAAGCTAGAGGGCCAAGATCTAAACACAGTTTGCTAATCGGCCAAATTGGGCTAGGTTTGCTTATGAGGGATTCTATCAGTCGAGGCATTGATGAGGTAGCACGAGTCTGCATCACCCATCGGACCAAGAAAATAATGGGTTGGTTCTTTCAAGACTGGGATTGAGATTTGGTCTCTTAGGTGCTACAATTGTAGAAAAGCAAGGATAAATCAAGAAATCGCTGAGAAAGGGGATCTAAGAGCAAAATTCAACCTAGAACAGGGGCGATCAGCAAAAGAAGATGATGAAGTTAAAAAGGATTGAGGAGCGTACCAGGGGGACATTGGTGATGGTGGCCATGGAGCTTGGTGAAGGAGAAGTGCCGAGGGATTGATGGAGGTCGCCGTCAGGGAACTTGCGTCGCCGATGAAGTCGCCGGAGAAGACGAGGAAGGCCTATGCGGTTTTGGGCGTTAGTTAGCTTGGAGAAAGAGTAACGGTGTGAAGTCTGAGGCCGAAACTGTTGGTATTTATTGCGCAAGGCTAGTAACCGTCATGATACAGAAACCCTAGCTTTTTGTGGATCTAAGAGATAATTCCACAGCATATCAATTTATACTCTGGAATTGGGGAATGTGTTAATAGCAAAATTTGGTAAGATATGATAGCAATCAAGATTGGATCCGAAGCGGATTTGAAGGGATAAGGCGGTTTCCAAGAGCAAACAACGCATCGGCTAGAGCGTATCGGCCGATATGGAATCGGACTCGGGCAGCCGATGCGGGTAACCTAAATTGGACTCGATTGACCCAATACGGGTAGTCTAGCTTCATATTGGTTTCGGATAAGGGCTTAAAGATATTGCCGGTTAGGAATTGAGTCTAGATAAGACAATTGTATCTATTAATTAGGAATAAGAGTTAGTTTCCTTTTTGTAATATTGTGGTAAGAGTCCACCTAGGACTTGTTTGTTCAGGCAAGTTGTCAATAGTGTCTGACAAGGACAAGGTTTGTATGTACGGATATAAATGTAAGCCTGAGGTATTGTAAAAAACAACAACATTTCAATAAACACTTTCGGCGCATCGCCACCTTTTTCTTATTACTTTTTGACGAGTTCTTGCTTCAAGTTGGACTTTGACTTCGATCTTCAACTGGAGGTATGGCTTGTTAAATTACCATGTAACTTAGCTAATCTAAATAGATGACTTGATTTAGCCGTATTGGCCAGGCCTTGTTTAAGGTTTTGTCGGTATCGGCCAAATCAGCTTATTGGCCTAGATTAGCATAATGTATCCACCACCTTGAAAAACATTCAAAGACTTGATTTTCTAGATATCATTAATCTTTTTACACTTTGTGTTGCATCGGCCCTAGTCATAATTAGAACCATGATCTTTAGCATTTCTCTTGTTTGTAATAGGGGTAGCATCGGGGTTTCAGCCGATCTTATATGATATAACTACTTGGCTTTGCTTAAATTGCTTTAATCATGCTTTTCATGTTATATCTGCCCCTTATACAAGGATGTCACTTTAGTTAAATATATCAAGTTTGTCTCGATATATTTACCTTGATTGATATTCTTATATAAGGCTGTATCGGAGTATTAGCTGATACGGCACTTATTTTTAACCTAATTATGGTTTCATTGGCTATGATCTAATCTTTGCCCATAGATTACATGTTTGGTCATATTTACAGCCGATGGAGTATAATTAGGGTTTGCTTAATATCATCTTTCTTACACCTCACAGCTGATTCGGTGAAATCGCATCGGCTAGGTCCATACGGTACGTCACCGGCTTATCGGCCGATTGACTATCGTACATCTAACATGGTTTTCTTTGTATATCTTGTTGGTTGTAGGATCAAACCAACCAGCACGCCCTAAACCCGTTTTTCTAAGATTTGGACCTGCACTGGAAAGAAGCAAATATCCCAGGCCGCCGTGTTTTTGCATCAACAGAAGCGATGCCCTCTTTCGCTACGGGTGACCCTAGGCAGCTTGCAATGACTTCGGTGCACCCTGAAGCTGAGATGTCCTAATTTCTTCCTGTTGTTGCTCCTCCTTTTCGTCATCCTCTCCCTCTCCTTGTTCTTCCTCCTCTTCGTATTCTTCCTCCTCTTCATGTGTTTCTTGACTTGTTCCTTCGGTAGGTGTCCGCGTGACTCTTGGTTGTGGGTCGATTGCGTCTGTAGACTTGCGTCCAAGTCTTGACGCCAACATCCGATTGAGGCTGTTTTAGCCTCTGCAATAAGACAAATGAGTTAGAGGCAAGTCATATAAAGTGATGGGTTGAACTAATAGCTTAATTACTTGGGTGAGGCTCAACAACATAATGCATAGTGGGGTTCTTAGCCTTAATAGCATTTAGAAGCGTTAGCAGCCGAACGTATGCCTCATCCCAATCTCCCCATATGTTCTTCATAGACACTTGCTTTGCATGCCATGCTTTACCGTAAGATGAACGGTAGTGCCATATGGCCTCAACGACCTCAACTATAGCAACAGGAGTTAAGGTCGGCTCAGCTCGGACAAATAGTTGTAACCTGTTACCGCTGAACTTAAAAGTTAGCTGCAAGTGCTTGCCCGATGCCTCAGCACTACAACATGTGTGCACTTCGCCTACACCAGTAACCCTCCACCTCCCATCCTTACTCTTCCTTGCACGAACCTCCCATTTGCATGATTCATCGATGCATGCCACCGTGTACTTTTTAGAAGCATTGGAGTGCTTCACATGGAACGGGCGGTGCACACTGATCGAGTAACTCTGCAACCATATTTGTAAGAGCACAATAGATTGAAATTCCAAACCCTTTTTTGGCTCCTCATCCATTGCATCGATGATGCCATTGTATGTTACTCCTTCATCAACAACTGCTAGCTCAACATTACTAAGATTCTCGAATTGAACAACCTCAGGATTACGACCAACTAATTTCTCAAACACCTCTCTTTCTCGCTGAGATATCTTGGCAACTAGGCGATCGTCATCTGAGTCTGCCGCATACTCATACTCATATGCCTTGTCCTTAGTTGCATCATCATCCCTCTCTAAATGTTGGTCCAACAAATCAACACTCAATCCACCTCGCACCATAGTCTCCTCACACTCCTCCCGAGTATACAGTTTTTGTCGAAGCATGTACTATATGCCGGATGCCATTTGAGCATCCGTTAGAGCCCTTTCAACACCTCCCCGCATCGAGCCATCTCTCTCTTGATTATCATGTACGTCATGGTTTCTAACTGTTGGTACTTCTTGTACCTCCTGATGCCTTGCCTCATTCGCCTCAACTGCTTCCAATTTCTACATCTCCACATTAACCTCAACCCCTTGAGATTCTAGGACTTTCTCAATTGACAAATACCTAACCGACTAACTTTTCATAATTCCTTCATCATCAAATACCACATTGTCGAAACCTAATTTCGACAATAATGAAAGGGGATAGTGCACAAGTGCCAAATATGATGGGTTATGGGACAAAGGTTTATACAGGTTCAGGTCTTCTATAAAGAAGTAATACCCTACTCTTGTTTTGGGGATTGTATCCGCTGAGTTTATATTGATCTGACGATTGAGTTGTGTATGTCGAAGAAGTTATTCCTCTCAAGGGGCTCCCTGTCCTCCTTAGAGGGCAGGTTTACAAGATAGAGACTTAACCACATACGATATTGGTCTCCTATTCCTCATCTATAATACTCCCGACTCAGGACCATAGGCCGTCCCTTAATACACAAGGAAACGTAATACTTAAGTTCTAAACCGTTACATAATCATCATATAAAACTTATCCCCTATAACCAGTTGGATAGGCCAGCCGTGTGGATTTGTGATACCCATAATCTCCATAGTAGCCCCTGAGACCTTCACAGTCGACAAGATAACTGCACCTCGAACCAAATTACTCCATAGCCGAGTGCTTCAACTATCTCTGTCATAGTCTCCCGAGTGCTTCAATCCAATAGAAAGTCTGTGAAGGGCTGAAAAAATTCAATAAAAAATATACCTAGGTGGATCGACTAGATGCACCTAATTAGGTGTAACCCCCGACTATGTGTTTAGTTGAACAAACTAAGCATATAGTCAGGAGCTTAAGAACTCAACCACCCGAGTGGTTTTATATAAGCAAATGCCTAGCCACAGCCAAAAGCATTCTAGAAAAAATCACATAGCATATAACCTTAATAATAAAGTATGGTCCATAATGATCATGAGTACTGGTATCATATTATGCATATATTGCCAAAGCAAACATGTCCAAGTCCCTATAAGACACACAATTTCACCATCCTTAGAAATATATGGCATTTGTAGTATAAAATCTGAGTTAATAAAACCCATAAATAGATTTACCAACTGCCTGAAAAATTTGACCAAAATATAATCAACCTAAGCCATAATATTGGTCTTGATCAGAAAAGCACACAAATGTGGCAAGATACCATTGATATAATATAAAATCAATTGTTGTGCAAAAAACCAAATAGCTCCTACAACCTATAGAAAGATACTAGGATAGTTATAAAAAACTTTACTGTTTGTCACCTTCCAAATTGCATCGTACCAACTCCCAAAAAATTTGTGTAACTGCTGTATGAAAGGATTTTGAAGGTATTGGGCAATAAGACACATGCAGATTGCCAAGGCAAATTTTCTTCAGTCCCTAGACACACGTGACAAGCCACACCTAAGATATGGGCTGCAAACATTTCGTGTGCCTCGGCCCAAACGAAAAATGTTTACCGATACCCTAAACAAACAACCGCCGAAGCGTCCGTCGTCTTCCTCGCCACTTCATCTTCTCAAAAATTTCCCCTTTCGGGCTCCTATTCACAACTTCCGCCGACAAAAGCTAGCACTCGAAATCCACCAAATCCATCCATCCAGCCAACTCCATCTCCATCAAAACTTACTGCACACATCTCCTACTCCATGCCCTCCAGAAATCTCAACCTCAAAATCCACATCCATCCAACCCCAAATCTTGTTCATGGCGAAAGAGAGAAAAATCCCCTTCGAGCAATGGACGACCTCCGATGTAAAAGAATCGACTCTGAAGGAAATGGTAATAGATGGAGTCCTCCCAGCAAAAGAAATCATCGGCTGGTGACCAACATACGGCGAGGAATTCCCAACTCCAAACACCGGTGAGATCATCGTCTTTACTCATTTCTTCTACTGCGGACTTGCTCTCCCAACTTCTGAATTTTTCCGCGACATCCTTCATTACTATGGGATCAAGGTTTATCACCTGAATCCAAATTCCGTCTTGCACATCGCCATCTTCATCCATGTCTGCGAAGTATTCACTACTAGAAAAAGGATTTTTCAAGGCGGCACCCTATTTTTTTTCACTGGCGGCTAGACGATAACGCCGCTAGCGAAAATGTAACGAGGGGTGGGAGGCTAAGAACCGCCAGCGAAAATGCATTTTCGCTGACAGCTGTGTAACGTGAACTGCCAGCGAAGGTATGCCATTTTCGCAAGCGGTTCTCTTAAGTGACAACCAACGAAAATCCGATTTTAGCTGGCGGCCAATAAAGAGCACCGCCAGTGAAAAACGTTGCCATATTAAAAAACCCCCGTCAGATTAAAAAAATCCACCGCCACCTTCTTCTCCTCAGCCCTTCTCCTTCTCTCATCCTCCTCCCCCTCCTCCTCCTCCTCCAGATCCACCGGTAGCCTCTTCCAGATCCCCTGCGGCCTCCTCCTCCTCTGCTCCTCCTCCCTCACTGGCGGCAACTCCCTCTCTTCTCCGCCTCCTCCCTTCTTCCTCGGCGAGCAGCAGTGCTCCGGGGGAGGCGCGGTGACGGGCGGCCGGTGGACGGCAGTGGCTCTCCTCCTCTCTGCCCCTCGCCTCCTCTCCTTCTTCCTTGGCCTTCCACCTGTGGCGTGCGGTCTTCTCCACTCCGCGGCAGCGGGGCGCGGCCTCCTCCTCTCCGCCATGGCCACGTGCGGCCGAGCTCGGGCCGGATCCAGCCGCCGCGATGACAAGGGAGGCTGGATCCGGCGCCGTGATGACGGGGCAAGCCGGCAGGAAGGGCAACGACGACTTCTCCACGGTGGCAGGAGGATGGGGGCGGATCCGGCGGCGGGCAGTGCTTAGGCGGTCCTCCACGGCGGTGAAGGAGGTAGATCCAGCGGCGGCTGCCACGACGACGACGATGGCCGGGCTCCTTCAACCCCTTCCCCTCTACCACCTCGCGACCACGGCGTGGGCTTCGGCGAGCGGTAGCCACAGCGAGGTGTCGTGATGACGGGATGTGCTTGCGGCCATGGTGGCTGGCGGTGCTTGCGGTTGTGGCGGCCGACGGCACCGATTTTGATTTTTTTTATCCCCAAATTGTTATCACTGGCGGTTCACTTTAGTTGGCCGCTAGCAAAAGTGGTATTTTTGCTAGTGGTTGTCTTAGCATGCTCGTTTGCGAAACTCGATTTTCGCTTGCAGCTAGTTGGCCGCCAATGAAAATGCATTATTTTCACTGGCCTTTGGTCGCTAGCGGTACCTCTGGCTGCCAGCGAAAACCTATTTTGGCCGCTAGCAAAAACTATTTTTGTAGTAGTGATTTCTCGAAATCCGGCCCCACTTTAACCTATTTCGTCGCATGTTCTTCCTGAAAGCCCATCCGACCAAAGATAACCCTTGTGTTGTCGGCGGTGCCGGATACCAACTCCGCGGAACTCTCCGTAGAGACTATTTCTCGCTTCCCTTGAAAATCTCCAACAAAGGTTGACACGCCAAATGGTTCTATATCTCCAACCCGGTTCCTAGCTTGCCCAACTTTATCGGTCTCCCACCGATTCCCTGATCCAACTAGAATGCTTTGCTAAAGGTCCCAAACTAGGTCGAAGCCAACAACCTGTTGTCGAAAATCCTTGAGATGAAAAACAAAGGATTTCAGGGAGAACAAATCACTCGGCTTTTGAATACGAAGGGCAAACTAATCCCAATCGTGAAGACCGTGAATCCCTAGACTTCCAAGTCTTGTGTTCACGCATGTATAAAATTTTCTCCGCCGGGATCGTAGTAGACTACAGCAACACTTTATATCTGAACGAAACATCTTCAGTAGACAGGTAACCCTTGTATAACATTTGCTACGTCTTTTGTTTAAAAACATCCTTGACCACATTTAGTACTCAATCATGTGCAACACTTTTGCAGAAAACCCCAAGATATCGACTCCACCGGCCAAACTGAAGAGCCGACTCCAGATGTAGGTTCAAAAATCCAAGAAATTGTAGCTCCAGAAACTCAGGACACCCCACAAAGCCAGCCAACTGCCAGCCAGGAGCCTCTGACTGGAAACCAGTCAGGTTCTACTGACCAAGCTCCTGAGCAAGAGCCCCCAACTGAAAACCAGTCGGGCGAAGAAAGCCAAGCCCGTGACAATTAGGGAACACCAATTGAAGATCCAGTGCCAAATAATGATGAAGAACACCAATTGAAGATCCAGCGCCAAATAATGATGAAAATATCAATAAGGATCAAACAACCAAGGATACCACTACTCAAGAAAACCAAGGCCAATCAATCCCTGACGCAGATGAGAGTAGGCAACGTCCTTCACGCAAATGCCCTGAAGTAACCATAGGTAAGTTCTTTAATCACTTAAATCTCTGACTTAAATACTTGTCTTGAATTCTTGCAATCTCGCTTCTTTTAGATCCAATATTTGGAGAGGACAAAGAAATTCCTCGAATTAAATTAGCAGAAGACTTGTTGCCTCCAGTCAAAATCCAAAGGCGCGATGCTGATGGCCAGGCTCACGGAATCATTCTGAACAAACAAATAGAAGCCGAAGAAAATGACATGTTGGCAGCCCGACTAACCGAATCATCCCGACTGCTAAATGTAAGCATAAACCCCTTGCTCTTCAATTCCACCTGATATGAAATCAGCTAACTTGCTCCTTGCACACAGAGAATATATCGTAGATCTCAAGCTTAGTCAGAGACGCTAGAAAAGTTGGTGCCGCACCTAAATTCCTTGGAGAATATCTACCAAGAGCTCAAAGAAGCCAAGAAAGAAACCATAGCCAGGGAAACAGTGCTAAGGGTAGAGATCAGCCAGCTGCGGTATACCAATCTAGAAATTCGTGGTTCAATTGGAGGTAAATAAAAATAACTCAATCTCATCGGCTGATTAATGTTTCACTGCTAATCCTGTGTCTTCATGCATCAGCTCACTTAGCAGAAATTGAATCCCTTAAAGCCCAATTGAAGAAAGCTGAGAACGATAACGCCAAACTGGAAACAGACAAAGCCAAAGCAGTAGCCGAACTTGGAGGTAATCTAACTAATTCTGATTTTTGATCTGACTCCATAGCATTGTTGATATATCTTAAATGTTTGAAACTTTGCAGCTCACAAGAAAAAATCCCGAGCACAATTTGAAGTCTTTGCCGAGAGGATCAAGAAAGCTGAAAACGTCAGAGATGATATAGCCAATGCAGCTACTCCGATCCTGAACGCGATCTTCTAGAGCTGCTTGGGCTCTAGCTCAGAAGAAGCTCCTGAGATATTCGAGAAGCTCAGGAGGGCTCCAGAGAAATACCTAAAGAGTATCAATGACGTAGCTACTATGAGTGCAAGCCAGGCTCTTGCAATGACAAAGTCTTTGTATCCCTGAGTAGATATAAGCACTATAGGAGATGACTTTGCTGACGGCACTACTGATGAACAAGCTTTAGAATTAATAAATGAAGTTTAGGAGTCTGCCAAGAAGATAGCTGCCGATGTTGTAGAAAACTTCCAGGGATAAATGCCCTTTGTAAAAACACTTGTAGCCTAACTTGTAATATATCGGCTTATTTATGTTCGTGCTTTGACTACTGATTCAAGTGTCTAATTTCTTAAAAATTCTCGTCCAATTGTCATCAAGCCTAAAACTTGATTAAGTCTTCAAAAAAAAATTTTAGTCATTATCCACTCGACTAAGATCAAAACAAAAAACAATGATAAACCAAATATAAACAAGTCATATTCAAAAGAAAATTTATACTTTACTGATATCGATAGCCCCCGACTGGTAACTCAAGAAGGCAACTTACTTGAAGTTGGCAGTCGAGAAAAACAAAGTACAAAAGAGTAACTTTAAGTATAATAACGCCGAAGGTGTTCAATATTCCAAGAATTCTCCACAATTGATCCATCTTCACGCTTTAGTCAATAAGCCCCTGGCCGAGTGACCTCGGCGATTATGAAAGGCCCTTCCCATAACGGAGACGGCTTGTGCCTATCCTTCGGTGTCTGAATCTTTCTTAGAACCATATCACCAATGATAAACGCCCGTGATCAAACATTACGATTGTGGTAACGCGGAAGTCCTTGGAGATATCTGGCCGACTGAATAAGAGCAGCTTCACGAGCTTCTTCCAGTTGGTTTAAGTCTTCAATGTGATCTTGGTCATAACGCTCCTCATTGAAATATCGAAGTCGAAGAGATTCAAATTCCATCTCACTCGGCAACATAACTTCAGCTCTATACACCAAAAAGAAAGGAGATTGACCCGTAGCCCGACTACAAAACCGAAGGCAACTCTTGAACCCATCGTCCGCCGTAAGGGAGTAATCTATCGAAGACATAAGCCTTGATACCTTGAAGAACCATATCATTACCATGCTCAACTTGTCCATTGCTCTTAGGATGCGCAAACGATGCATAGCATATCTTGATCCCAAAATCTTCGCAAAAATATTTGAAAACTCCTCCTGTGAATTGAGTCCCATTGTCAGTAATAATCCTATTGGGAACACCAAACCGGTGCACAATGTTGATGAAGAAATCCTGAGCTTTATCAGCCACAATTGTTGCAACCGGCTTAGCCTGAATCCACTTGGAGAACTTGTCGATAGCAACAAAAAGATGCGTGAAACCTCCTAGAGCTTTCTTGAAGGGACCTACCATGTCCAAACCCCAAACAGCAAAAGGCCATGAAAGCGGAATAGTTTGGAACTCTTGAGCCAGAACATGGATCTGCCAAGCGAAAAACTGACAACCTTCACAAGTCCGAACAACTTTATCCACATCAGTAACCGTTGTAAGCCAGAAAAATCCCTGTCGATCAGTTTTTTCGACCAAGGTGCCTGTTGCAGCATGACTGCCACATATTCCCGAGTGAATGTCTTGCAATAACTACCGGCCTTCCTCAGGTGTAGCACATCTTAACAGAACATCAGACGGGCTTCACTTGTATAACTTGGAATCGACCATGACGTAACTTTGGCTACGACGTCGAACTCGTTCAGCTTCATCTCGATGTTGAGGTAACTCCTGCCGAGTCAAAAACTTGATGAAAGGCATTCTCCAGTCGGTATCAAGCATAAAAACTTGTCTGGTAACATCATCTTCAACAAATTCTTTCTTAGCAACAGTCGGCTCATGAAAGTGTTCAACAAAAACATCTCTCGGACCAGCCTCCCGTCAGATGTTTTTGTTGAACACTTATTGAGCCAACTGATCAGCAGCTGAACAGGCATAACAGGCATACCACTTATTGAGCCAACTGATCAACAAAAACAAACAATTATTGAGCCAACTGATCAGCAGCTTCATTATTATGCCTCAAAACATGAGATAACTCCAAACCATCGAACTTGTCTTCCAACTTGCTGACTTCTTGATGATAAGTAGCCATGTTGTCGTTCAAGCAGGACCAATCTTTCATTACTTGATTCACCACCAGCTGAGAATCTCCTCGCACAATCATACATCGTATTCCCAGTGACACGGCAAGTCGCAACCCATGAAGCAAAGCTTCATACTCGGACATTATGTGATGCTGGGAAGTGAATTTGAAGAACATAGCACAGTCTTTTTCCAGTCGAAGAAATTAGAACGACTCCAGCTCCCATGCCAGTAACCATTTTAGACCCATCGAAGTACATAGTCCAATATTCCAACTTCTTCGCAGGCACATCTCCTTGGCACTCGGTCCACTCGGCAACGAAGTCAGCCAAAATCTGAGACTTAATTAATGTCCATGCCTTGAAAGTAATGTCTAACGCCATCAACTCCAAAGCCCACTTCACAATACGTCCCGTGGCCTCCCGATTGTGAAGAACATCGCCGAGTGGAAAAGATGTGACCACCGTAACCGAGTGACCTTGAAAATAATGAGCTAATTTTCTGACGGTAATTAAAACTTCATATAATAATTTCTCTACCTGAGGATAGCGTGTTTTAGATCCAGCTAGCACCTCGCTGACGAAGTAGATGGACCTCTGAACCTTCGGAACTCGTCCTTCTTCTTCTCGTTCAATGACTAAAACCGTGCTAACCACCTGGAAAGTTGCTGATACATAAAGTAATAAAGACTCTTGTGGATGTGGTGAAGCCAGCATCGGTGGCGTTGTAAGAAAATCCTTGAAGTATTCGAAAGCTTTCTGGGCTTCTAGGGTCCACTAGAACGTGTCCGCCTTCTTGAGCAGCTTGAAGAAAGGCATGCCTCACTCCCCGAGTTTGGAAACGAATCGGCTTAAAGCGGCCATACATCCGGTGAGCTTTTGAACGTCCTTCTGGGTACTCGGCGACTTCATATTCCGTATAGCGTTGATCTTCTCCTAGTTGGCTTCGATGCCTCGATGAGACACCATGAAACCAAGCAGCTTCCCTCACGGTACTCCGAAGGTACACTTTTCTGGATTTAACTTCATCCTGAAGGCTCGAATATTTTGAAAGGTTTCCTCTAAATCAGCGATTAGATCCTCCTTTTGCTTTGTCTTGATTACAACATCATCAATATAAGCTTCCACGTTTCACCCGAGCTGAGTCTGCAAACATCTTTGAATCATACGCTGATATGTAGCCCCTGCATTCTTGAGACCAAACGGCATCGTGATATAGCAGTGGGCTCCAAACGGGGTGATAAACAAATTCTTCAAGCAGTTGGACTCCTTTAGGCTGATCTGATGATATCCCAAGTAACAATCAAGAAAGCTCAAAAGCTCACAGCCGGCGGTTGAATCGACGACTTGATCAATGCGAGGTAGACCGAAAGGATCCTTGGGGCAAGACTTGTTGAGATCTGTGTAGTCGACACATATGTGCCATTGTCCTGTCTTCTTCTGAACAAAAACTGGATTGGCCAACCAGTCGGGAATGGTAACTTCCTTGATGAATCTCACTACCAAAAGCTCCTCCTTGATGGCATCTCTCCGATCCTATGCAAAGCAACGAAGTCGTTGCTTGATAGGTTTCGCATCCTCCTTAACATTTAATGAGTGCTCAATCACCTCTCTGGGAATACCAGGCATATCGGATGGTTTCCACGCAAATATAACTTTATTAGCTTGAAGAAAGGTGATGAGTGTGCTTTCCTATTTACAATCTAACTCAGTGCCTATTACAGCGGTTTTGGAGGGATTAGAAGGATCGAGTGGAATCTTCTTGGTCTTGGCGTCGCCTTCTCCCGACTTGGTTAACTTTATCGCTGGAATTTCGCCTTCTTCAGATGTCGATGCAGCCAGTCGGTCTTCCTGTCGGCCAAGCAACCTCTCATGAGATTGGGCCATGTCGCAGCTTTCCTTATCACAGGTGAATGCTTGCTTGACGTCGCTACGCAAGGAAATAACGCCACGTGGTCCTGGTATCTTCATCATCAGATAGGCATAGTGTAGTACTACCATGAATTTGGCAAGAGCTAGCCTTCCGAGGATGGCGTGGTAGGCTGCTTCAAAGTCGGCAACTTCAAAACAGACATTTTCGGTGTGGAAGTTCTCCCGAGTGCCAAAGGTGACCGAAAGAGTAATCTGCCCGAGTGGTGTAGACAACAATCCTGAAATAACTCCATGAAAAGGAGCTGAGCTTGGTTTTAACTCGGACCTTAGGATCTGCATCTCGTCCAATGTCTTGACAAAGAGGATGTTTGGAATCGGTGATATTTGGAATCTTGTTTCATTTTTCCGAGAAACGCCGAATGTAATCTTTTAAGGACTCGTCGGGCTTCTGCATTACGTTGTAGAGATCGAAGTATGTTCCGGGCCTTTCGAAAGTGCCCTGGAAATTAGCGATGAAGTATTCCCGAAGTTCGCTCCAAGAGTCAATTAAGCCCCTTGGTAAGCTGGTGAGCCAATTTCTGGCTGAGTCGGTGAGTGCCACAAGCAAATAGTTAGCCATGGCCTTGTTGTCTCCTCCTGCTGCGCGAATTGCGAGGGTGTAGACGGTTAACCATGACTCGGGATCAGTTTTACCATCATACTTTTCAATCCCAGTGGGCTTAAAACCACTCGGCCAATTCACTCGACGTAGGTCCCGAGTGAAAGCGGGTACTCCTTCGTCGCTGTTGTCGGGTAAATGTATTCGTTCTTCCCGGTGAGCATTGTTGCGCTCGCGATAATGCCGGTCCAGCACGTCCCTCAAATCACTCGGCACGGGCCTCCAAGAGCCACTCTGATGACTGGAGTTGTTGTAGCGGATCTGATCATGGAATGGTGGTTGGTTGTGACGTCTTTCGTGAGAGTCAGTCGACTGGTCTTGACGTTTTCTATCTTTATGATGACGGTGTTCGTTGGATTTGTCATGGGTCTTGTTGCGCTCTGTCTTTCGATAGTCTCTGGATCGTAGCGGTGGTAGGCGACTGCCGTTAGGTGTCTCCGCAGTTGATTCAGCAATTTCCCGACTGGTTCCAAGGCCGAGTGGGCAGTAGCTGCGACCATGGTATTGACTTTGTTTAAGATTGGAGTTGCATTGGGTGGAGCCGTATCCATGATGGTATCAATGAGGGTGAGTGTCGCGACCACATTTTGTTGTGGCGTGAGAAAAACATTGGTATTGTCGACTCGGGTCTGAAGTATGGCGTCCCGGGCTGAACGCCCGGCCAAAGCTAGATCTCGCTTCCTCCTATCATCGTCCTCCTTACACTTGCGTTCCTCTTCGAACTTGGCTCGTTCCTCCTCCGCAACTCTCCGGGTGACAGCCGAGTCAGTTTCTCCGGCATCAGCCATAAAAACGCCGAAGAAGAGTGGCCTGTAGTTATCATCGAAGTCGGAGCTGTCGATATACTCGGTGGAGATGTCGTTGAAGTCATCGAAGTCTGAAGAGCTGATATAGTCGGCGATCTCGGTAGATGAGCAAGATCAGAGAGATTGAAGCATGATGTCGATCTCCCTGGAGCTTGAATCCGGTCTTGTTGGAGAAGTCGTGTTCCAAAGTTGACGTAGAGGGTTCCCCGAGTGGTTGGAGCCGACTTAGAAGAAAGAAGATTGAGATAGGTTTCAGCGGCGTTTGGTAACCTGAACTGTGCCGAGTGGTTTTCTCCTCTCGACTGGTTCGAATCCGAGTCGATGAGAGAAATCTTGCCGAAGTTGTCGGTGATGAAGTCGAGGCTGCCGAAGCGGTACATCTGCCCTAGGGGGAAGGCAAAGTAGTCGATCCCTGATGTAGATCCCATCGCGCTTGTCAGCGAAAAAAAGCTTGACGCACCCCTACCTGGTGCGCCAACTGTCAAAACCTAATTTCGGCAATAATGAAAGTGGGTAGTGCACAAGTGCCAAACACGATGGGCTATGGGACAAAGGTTTATACAGGTTCAGGCCTTCTGTAAAGAAGTAATGCCCTACTCTAGTTTTGGGGATTGTATTCGCCGAGTTTATATTGATTTGACGATCGAGTTGTGTATGTCGAAGAAGTTATGCCTCTCAAGGAGTGCCTTGTGCTCCTTATATATCTTTAGAGGGTAGGTTTACAAGACAGAGACTTAACCACATACGGTATTGGTCTCCTAATCCTCATCTATAATACTCCCGACTCAGGATCATAAGCCGTCTCTTAATACATAAGGAAACGTAATACACCGTTACATAATCATCATATAAAACCTATCCCCTATAACCAGTCGGATAGGCCAGCCGTGTGGATATGTGGTACCCATAATCTCCACACTCATTGTTCGGTTCACTATAAAATAGTGTGCTATTTAGGTCTAAAGAATCATCTATGTATTCACTACGGTCAAGCTTCGAAGCAACCACCTCAAGCGATTTGAATTGTGGCTCCAACACTATATCCACGTATGCTTCTCACTCCACCTCCCCATTCAAATCTAGCATATACTTGTGTGAAATGGGTCTAGCTCCAACATCATATCTACCTTGCATAGCTACTAACTCATTGCTCCACCTCAGCACATCCTTTGTATGGCAACTACCTCCTCAAAACTAGGTTTTCCACCAAATATAAGTTGCTTAACACTCATCCCCTCGAACTGGCTACCATTGTTACTTTGTTCTACCATGGAACCACCATAGTGCAATCGCACCAATCTATCCATCTACAACATTAACGACATATCAACATAGTACATTTTTTAAAAAAAAATTGAATTTGTAAACAACCAGACTTTTTTAACCTAAACTAAGTCCCCCAACAAATTTCCTAAATAATATCTAAATATACACAATCTTTCATTTCAAACGAGTATAGGTAACCATTCCTAATTTGAACCTTCACATTTTGTTTTAAAAAATTAGGGTTCTTCCCTGAATGCCTAAACCCTAATCATAGTTCTCCACTTTAGGGTTCTAGTCACATCCAAGCATTGCATCACCATCAAGTACTACAACCACAATGTGGAGAACCAACTAATCTGAGAAATTTTGCCCCAAATCTTGTTTCTAGGGTTCAATCCTAAATTAACTAATCCAAGCAAAAAAAACAAGAAATGAAGAGAGGATTCAGAGAAGATTACCTTGCCACTAGGTCACCCAACGATTTTCTCTAAAAAATGTGATGATTTTGTGGTATTTTGGTCGATTTTTGGAGGGGAGGAGAGAGAGGGGTGGCCCTCAGCACCGCCGAGTCGAGGAAAAGGGGAGGAGGAAGAAAGAGCTGGGCTGGGGATGGCTCGGCCGCGCGGGGCTAAGTCCCTTACCTCAGTGTCAACGGGCCTGGCGCTGAGGTCGGGGGGAGGTGGGTCAGCGTCGACGTCTAACCCCTGCCGTATCAACCTGGGGAGGACAGCCTCCCGCTCGATGGCAGTCGACGGCCGTCAGGACCTCAGCGCCAGTGCGTATGGCACTGAGGTGCTAGAGCTTAGCGCCTTCAGCCCTGGCGCTAAGCACACAATCTATTTTTGGTGCTAGTTTTTGGTAGGGACCTGTTTTGAAAAAAGACAAATTTGTGAAATTTTCAGATCTAATGGTCAGATTTTTCTGGTTAAAATAAGAGCTCATAGAAAATGCCAATTAACATAGAAATGTATAGATAGATAGATAGATAGATAGATAGATAGATAGATAGATAGATATAGATAATAATACGTAACCAGTTAAACCTCAGTCTGTGATCCAACGGTAGGCGCATGGAGGTTTAGGCAGGACATCATGATTGGAGAACAATTACCAGCAGCGTAGATGTTTTATCATTTTTATGCGCATTGGTTGACCCACATGCCTCCTTCTCAGTTTGATAAATCTCATCCCATAATTACTAATTATTTAATTTAGAGACTATTAATTATTAAAAATAAAAAATTTAGAGACTATTAATTATTAAAAATAAAAAATGGTCGTCGGGCCGTTAGAGCGTGCCAACTACCATCTGCCACATGGAATAAAACACAAAAAAAACTCCCAAAGAACATATATTTCTAAAACTATGAATCTATACTACTTAAAAAAATGTAGTGGTGGCGATGACTCTAACCCTGACAAACAAACTTCACTCTAGCCGTACTATCGTGAAATCCAATGGCTCGATAGATCCATCCGCGCTCTTACCCGTCTGCCTGCGCCCCCACCCCCAGCGCCCCATCATTCCTGCATCCCCCCGCCCCATTCCTCCCGCAACAATGGTTCCTCCACTGCACCACCACCGGCTCTAGGTCATCATAGTCACGGGATCCAGGCCGGCTCCTCCACCACGCCACCGTCACCGCCAGATCGGCAAGACTCCGCCCGTGCCCCACCCCCAACGCCCCTCCCCCCTTCCCCCTCCAACGGCTCCACCGCGCCGTCGCTGGCTCTAGGTCCTCGTTGTCGCACGAACCCGACCGGATCGGTGAGACCTCACGTCCCTCGCGTTGCCTCCCTCCCTTCTCATCTTCTGTTGTCGCCACCGGATAGCCAGGACCACCCGTCCCTCGTGTTGCCTTCAACTGGATTTTTCACCTTTTAGTCCTTTTGAAAAACGTATTCTAAAAATAGACCTTATTCTAGAAATGATCCTTTTCATGGCGCCAATGTAATTAGCGCCATGGTCCAACATGATGGTGCCAATGACGTTGGTGTTGTCCCCTCCGTCCCCGGGTGAAAGCTAAGTTATTAATGTAAAGGGAGACGGATATTTGCACCGAGGACTTATTTGTAAAAAAATTGAAAAAGGACCTATTTGTAATAAAAGGGACTTATTTGTAAATAAAAAATATTTACAAACAGGTCCTCGGTCCCAGTGTCATCGGCGTCAAGGACCTATTTATAAATATTTTTATTTACAAATAAGTCCCTTTTTATTACAAATAGGTCCTTTTTCAAAAAATTTACAAATTGGTCCTTGTCGTTGGCACCGTCCTCCTTCACATTAGCGACTTAGATTTTACCGGGGGCTAGGGGACGGCACCATTGATGGCGCCGTCATGTTGAACCATGGCGCCAATGACGTTGGTGCCGCGAAAAGGATTATTTTTAGAATAAATTTTTTAAGGGTCTATTTGTAGAATAAGTGTTCTAAAAGGATCAAAATGTGAAAAATCCAGTTGCCTCCAACCTGTCGCCTCGGCCGCCATTGGTAGAAAGAAGAACTCGACATCAATGTCCTCCCCAGCTGTTGTTGTTGCTGTTGTTGGTATGTTGCTACCGCCGCCTTCCTCTTGCCAATTTGCTTATGCTATGCGCGGACCTGGAAATGTGCACTGCATATTTATCTTGATTGTTTCCAAATGCAAGTTTTTTCAGCATTATTTCCTCCATCCCATAAAAAGACCAACCTACTACCAAATGCGACACATGCTAGTACTACGAATCTGAACACTATTTTTTGTAAATATTGAGTTTTCTTCTGCATGGTCTTAGATTTATTACTAATTGCAGAATGATCGTCTCCTTATACCTTATGGGTATACCTTTATCGGAAGATAGATAGAGAATATATGACAAATTGATGAGGTAACATATAGAATTTGAAAGATTGTGTCGAAACCTAATTTTGGCAATAAGAAACTGGGGGTAGCAATTAAGCGCCTAACACGATGGGTTAATAGACAAAGGGGTTTAGACAGGTTCAGGCCTTCTATAAAGAAGTAATACCCTACTCCTGTTTCGGTGGTTTAGTTCCGCCGAGTGGTTTATTGATCTCTTGATCGGAATGTATGAAGAAAACCTAGCTAATTGCTATTGTCTCTATCTATCCCTCATGGGACGTCCTACCCTTCTTATATAGGTTTAGAGGGTAGGCTTACAAGTCGGAGACCTAACAACATACTATGTTAGACTCCATAGTATTCCCAACTCAGGACTATAAGCTGTTCCTTATTAGACAAGGTAACGTAATACTTAAGTCCTAGCCGATTACATAATCACAACACATAGTCTATCCCCTATAGTCAGTCGGATAAGCTAGCCATGTGGGTATACGGTACCCATAATCTCCACAGTAGCCCCTGAGACCTTCACAGTCGACAAGATAACATAGTCTCAAACCAAAATAACACATGGCCGAGTACTTCTATAGCCGAGTGCCTCCATTGCCGAGTGCTTTTATCATCCAATAACAAGGCTGTGAAGGACTAAAAAGCTTCAAAAAATAATCAAAAATATAAACTTAGGTGCATCGACTGGATGCACCTAATTAGGTGTAGCCCCCGACTATGTGTTTAGTTAAACAAACTAAGCATATAGTCAAGAACTATAATAATCATACTCATCCGAGTGAAATAAATAAATGCTTTGCCAAAGCCAAAACATTCTAAAAAATCATATAACACATAACCCTATAATCAAGGCATAATGTATAATGATCCCGAGTACTGGCAAGCTCATGCTATCCGAGTCATTCTGCCCGAGTCCTCTCAAAGCATACAACTCCACCATCCTCAATAATAAATTATAAAAAATCCAAATCAATTAAACTCATGATAATGCGACCAAGAAATAATCAACCTAAACCATGATATTGGTCTTAATCAAAAAAAGTTCACCAAAGTGATAAGATAATATTGACATAATATAAAGTCAATTACCTTTTATAAACCAAACAGCTTTAGCGTTGTCACCTTCCAAATTGCATCGCATCAACTCCTAAAAAGTTATATGACCGCCGTATGAAAGGATTTTAATGGTATCGGGCAAATTACACGTGCATATTGCCAAGGCAAATTTGCTTAAGTCCTTAAAAGACACGTGCAAAGCCTCACCAATGTCACGGGCTGTAAGCTTCTCATGGGCCTTGGCCCAAAAAGAGAAAACCTACCGATACCCTAAAACCAGCGAAGCGCCGTCGTCTTCCCCGCCGCTTCAACTTCCAAAATTTCCCCTTTCGCGCTCCTGTTCACAAGCGCTTCCGAAGAAACCTAGGGCACAAGTTCATCGAAATCCATCCATCCAAAAACTCCAGATTCCACTAAAATCCACCGCACGCATCTCGCTTTCGCCATCTCCTCCAAAAATCTCCACTCCCAACACCTGATCCACTTCCCCACAGCCTTCATCCATGGCAGAAGAGAGAGAAATTCCCTTCGACCAATGGGCAACTTCGGACGTGAAGGAATCTACTCTGAGGGAAGTGGTGAAGGACGGAGTCCTCCCGGCTAAGGAGATCATCGGCTGGCGCCCGACGTGTGGGGAAGAGTTCCCAACTCCAAACACCGGTGAGATCGTAGTCTTCACCCATTTCTTTTATTGCGGATTTGGTCTTCCCACTTCCGATTTCATCCGTGGCATCCTTGATTACTACGATCTCCAAATTTATCATTTGAATCCAAACTCCATTCTGCACATCGCCATTTTTATTCATGTGTGTGAAGCCTTCTTGGGGATTTATCCTCATTTCAACCTCTTTCGCCGAATGTTCTCTCTAAAAGCTCACCCAAACAAAGACAACTCTTGCATTGTCGGTGGTGCTAGATTTCAGCTCCGCAGTACTCTCCGCAGAGATTACTTACCTCTCCCTCTAAAATCATCCAACAAGGGCTGGCACGCGAATTGGTTCTACATCTCGAACCCAGCCCCCAGCTTACCCGACTTCATCGGCCTTCCACTGATTCAACGAGCGAACTGAAACGCCCTGCCTGAAGGCCAAGACTGGGTAGAAGCAAACAATCTTCTGGCCAAAATCCTTGAGATGAAGAATAAGGGTCTTCAAGGGGAGCAAATCACTCGGCACTTCATCAAGTCTCGACTGGCGCCTATTAAGGAGAGAACCAAGCCAGCTTTCGAGTATGAAGGTCAGAGTGACCCCAATCGGGAAGACAAAGCATCCCTGGATTTCCAAGTCTTGTGCGCCCGGATGTACAAGATCTTCTCCTCCGGAATCGCCATAGATTACAGCCACAAACTGCCGGTTCCCCCTTACAGTATTCTTCGGCCACCTCCTGCGGTAAGCTAACATCCCAATTTAATCCATCTTTCAGTCTGTTCATGCTCTTTATCATTTCTCAAACAATACCGTTTGCAGGCAAATGCTCTAATCATCTCTCGGCCATACAAAGTTTATCATGAAGATACACCAGCTCAGCCGACTGTCAGGAAACCGACTGGGGGCCCAAAGATCAAACCCCAGGTGAAGAGTAAAAGAGCTGCAGCTGCTGTCGAAGAACCTAGCAAACGTGCTAGTAAGCAGAGGAAATTAATTGTAGATGACTCGGACGACGACGTCGAAGAGGTCAAGACTCCTGCAGCCAACATAAGCTCTCCCAGACCATCTACAGGATCTGCTCCAAAAATTAGGAAGTCCAATAGGTATTTTCCAAACCACTGAATCCATCTAATTGCTAAAAATCTTCTTGATTTGATCATTTTCATCTTCTTCTGCAGAAAACCTCAAGATATAGATCCTACCGGGCAGACAAAGAAAGCTGCAGAGCAAGGGTCTCAGAACCTTATCCCAGATGAAGCTATCCCAAGGCAAGAGCCCCCGACTGCCAGTCAAGATGCCCCGACTGGAAACCAGCCAGACTCAGTCAATCAAGCAGCGGCCCAGGAACTCCCGACTGAAAACCAGCAGGAAAAAGAAGAACATGCCCTAACCGATCAAGAGACTCCAGTCGAAGATCCAGCTCCAAGAATCGAAGAAATCAGCAAGGATCAATCTCCTGGAGATGCTGCCGCTGAAGGAGACCAAACTACGGCCACACCCGGTAACCTTCAAAATCTTGTCAAATTACTGTCTCAAGTATACTTTCTGTCTTCTGTCTTTATTCATTGTCCATAGATCCGACAGCCGAAGAGGAAATCACTCAACTGAAATCCACAGAGGACTCAGTGCCTCCAATCAAGATCGAGTGGCAAGATGCCGAGGGCAAGAAACAAGGCATCGTGCTGAACAGGCAGAAAGAAATCGAAGAAAGAGATTTGCTTGTCGCCAACCTCAACGAGGCCACTCGGCTCATGAACGTATGAACAAAAAAACTCCCGTATCTTTATTGCATGAATTCTTATGCTTATCTGACTCGATCTTTGTGACGCAGAGAATATATCGCCGTTCCCTGGCCAAGTCAGAGACCTTGGAGAAGTTGGTACCTCATGTTAACTCCTTGGAAAACATCCAGCAGACCCTCAAGGAGGCCAAAGAAGAAGCCGCAGCCAGGGAAGTCGTTCTTCGGGCTGAAATCGCCAAGCTTCGAGACACAAACCTGGAACTTCGTGGTTCAATCGGGAGTAAGTAAAAACCCAACTCATCTATCCTTGTTTTATCCACCCGGCCTCAATAATTCCATAGCTTCATTTATTGTAGCAAATGTATCTGAGATCGAGTCCCTGAAGGCTCAGCTGAAGAAGGCCGAAACCGACAACGCCAAGCTTGAGTCCGACAAAAACAAGGCTCTTGAAGAGATTGAAGGTAACTCCTGAAACTTATTCTCCTTGATCTTAGCTGATCTTGGCATTTTGTATAATCCGTGTTATATCAAACTTGTAGCTAATAAGATTAAATCTCATGCTCAATTTGAAGTCTTCACCGAAAGAGTCCGAAGAGCCGAGAAGGTTAGGGACGACATCTCCAATGCTGCTACGCCAATACTGTCATCGATCTATGAAAGCGGTGTTGGAACGAGCGCTATGGATACAATCGAAATCTTTGACAAGCTCAGGACAGCTCCGAAGAAGTATATGGATAATATCACCGATGCTGCTGTTATGAGTGCAAGCCAGACCTTAACTATGACCAAGTCCCTGTATCCCCGAGTGGACATAAATTCTATCGCAGATGGCTTTGCAGATGGCACTTTGGATGAACAAGCCTTGGAATTAATCAACGAATCACAAGAATCGGCCAAAAAGATTAGGGCCGATATAGCCGAAAGCTTCCAGTCTTGACTTTGCTTGATGTAGTCAACTTGTATAATTTGACTTTGTAAATACTTAATCTATTTATGTTTATGCCTTAGTTCGAGTCTTCGCATTTAATTTCTTAAAAATTTTGCCCGACTGTCATCAAGCCTAAACTCGACTAAGCCATTAAAAATTTTCAGTCCTTATCTGCTTAACTCAAACTAAAACATTAAACAATGATAAATTAAATATGAACAAGTCATTATTGATAAGAAACACCGTACTGTATTGATATATATATATGTATAGCCCCCGACTGACAACTCAAGAAGGCAACTTACTTGAAGTCGGCAGTCGAGAAAAACGTAATACAATAAGCTTATGAATAATATCGACGAAGGTGTTCAATGTTCCACGGATTCTCCACCATAGTTTCGTCTTCACGCTTCAAACGATACGCTCCTGGCCAAGTGACTTCGGCAATTATATAGGGTCCTTCCCATAATGGAGATAATTTATGTCGATCCTTCGTCGTCTGAATCTTCCGTAGAACCATGTCACCAACGATAAAAGCTCGTGACCGAACATTACGATTATGATAACGTCGAAGTCCTTGAAGATACCGAGCCGACTGAATCAACGTTTCCTCGCGAGCTTCTTCCAGTCGGGTCAAGTCATCAACTCGGTCTTGATCATAACGCTCGTTGTTGAAACTGCGCACTCGTAGGGACTCGAACTCCATCTTACTCGGCAACATGGCTTCGGCCCCATAGACTAAATAGAAAGGAGATTGGCCAGTGGCCCGACTGGGTGTAGTCTATAATGACCATAATACCGAAGGCAACTCTTGGACCCATCTTCCAACATAAGGGCTTAGCCTATCAAACACTCGGGCCTTAATATCTTGAAGTACCATGCCGTTGGCGCGTTCGACCTGTCCATTGCTTCTAGGATGTGCCACCGACGCATAGCAAATCTTGATTTCGAAGTCTTCGCAGAATTCTTTGAAAACGCCTCCGGTGAACTAAGTCCCATTGTCAGTTATAATCCTGTTAGGCACACCAAACCGATGCATAATGTTTAAGATAAATTCTCGTGTTTTGTCAGCAGTTATTGTAGCAACCGGTTTAGCCTCAATCCACTTGGAGAACTTATCAATGGCGACGAATAAATGTGTAAATCCTCCTGGAGTCTTTTTAAAAGGTCCAACCATGTCCAAGCCCCATACCGCAAACGGCCACGACAACGGAATTGTTTGTAACTCTTGGGCCGGGACATGAATTTGCCGAGCGAAAAACTGACAACCTTCGCACGTGCGGACCACCTTGTCTGCGTCAGAAACTGCCGTGAGCCGGAAAAAACCTTGCCTATAAGCCTTGCCGACCAGAGTGTGTGCTGTAGCATGACTGTCGCAGATTCCCGAGTGAATATCCTGCTACAGTTATCGTCCCTCCTCAGGCGTAACACACCTTAGTAAGATTCCAGATGGGCTTCTCTTGTATAATTCTGAATCAACCATGACATAACTTTGACTACGACATCGGATTCGTTCAGCTTCATCTCGATCTTCGGGTAACTCCTGCCGAGTCAGAAAGTTAATAAACGGCGTTCTCCAGTTGGCGTCGAGCATGGCGACTTGATCTATAGCTTCTTCATTAGCGATTGACTTCTTAACAGTCGGCTCGTAAAGGTGCTCAACAAAAATGTCAGTCGAGGCTGCTTCCCACCTAGAACCGAAGTTAGCCAACTGATCGACAGCTTCATTGTTATGCCTCAGAACATGAGATAACTCCAAACCATCAAACTTGTCTTCCAGCTTACGCACTTCTTGACGATAGGCTGCCATATTGTCATTTAGGCAAGACCAATCCTTCATCACTTGATTTACCACCAACTGGGAATCCCCTCGTACGATCATCCGACGTATGCCGAGAGAAACAGCGAGTCGTAATCCATGAAGTAAAGCTTCGTACTCAGCCACATTGTGTGAAGCAGGAAAATATATATGAAGCACATACCGTAGCCTTTCCCCCGTCGGGGAAATCAAGACAACTCCTACTCCTAAACCGGTGACTCGTTTGGACCCGTCAAAATGCATGGTCCAGTATTGCAGCTCCTCCCTAGGTACATCTTCTTGACGCTCAGTCCACTCGGCCACAAAGTCAGCCAAGATTTGAGATTTTATAGACGTTCTGGCTTTGAAAGTAATATCCAGTGGCATCAACTCCAAGGCCCACTTCGCGATGCGCCCAGTAACCTCCCAATTATGGATGACATCGCCGAGTGGAAAAGACATGACCACGGTAACCGAGTGACTTTGAAAATAATGGGCTAATTTCCTGACGGTAATTAAAACTCCATATAATAATTTTTGTACCTGGGGGTAACGTGTCTTGGATCCGGCCAGCACCTCGCTAACGAAGTAAATTGGCCTCTGGACTTTTTGAACTCGTACTTCCTCCTCGCGTTCGACGACCAAAACCGTGCTGACCACCTGGAAGGTTGCGGAGACGTAGAGCAACAAGGGTTCTTGAGGGTGGGGTGATGCTAACACGGGTGGTGTTGTGAGGAAGTCCTTGAAGTCTTCGAAAGCTTTCTGGGCCTTCGGAGTCCATTGAAATCCGTCCGTCTTCTTGAGCAACTTAAAAAAGGGCATGCCTCATTCCCCGAGTCTGGAAACAAAGTGGCTTAACGCTGTCATGCAACCAGTAAGCTTCTGGACGTCCTTTTGTGTACTCGGGGGCTTCATGTTCCGGATTGCATTGATTTTTTCTGGATTGGCTTCGATGCCTCGGTGAGATACCATAAAACCGAGTAACTTGCTTGACGGCACGCCGAAAGTACACTTCTCTGGGTTCAACTTCATCCTGAAGGCTCGAATGTTTGCGAAGGTTTCCTCCAAGTCAACGATTAGGTTCTGTTTCTGCTTGGTCTTGATAACAACATCGTCGACATAAGCTTTCACGTTCCTCCCGAGTTGAGTCTGAAGGCATCTTTGAATCATGCGCTGATGAGTGGCTCCGGCGTTCTTGAGGCCAAAAGGCATTGTAATGTAAAAATAAGCTTCGAACGGGGTAATGAATAATGTCTTCAGGCAGTCAGACTCCTTCAGGCAGATTTGGTGATATCCCGAGTAACAATCCAAGAAGCTCACGAGTTCGCAGCCGGCTGTTGAGTCGATGACTTGATCAATGCGGGGCAAACCAAAAGGATCCTTTGGGCAAGATTTGTTGAGGTCGGTGTAGTCTACACACATGCGCCATTGCCCTGTCTTCTTACGAATCAGGACCGGGTTGGCTAACCAGTCAGGGTGGTAGATTTCTTTGATGAATCCAACTGCTAAGAGCTTGGCGAGTTCTTCCTTGATAGCATCTCTTCGATCTTGGGCGTAACGGTGGAGTCGTTGTTTGATAGGTTTCGCCTCCTCTTTAACATTTAATGAGTGCTCAATCACCTCTTTAGGAATACCAGGCATATCAGACGGTTTCCAAGCAAATATATCTTTATTAGATTGAAAAAAGGTGATGAGCGCGCTTTCCTATTTGGGATCTAACTCGGCGCCTATTACAGCAGTTTTGGAGGGATCAGAAGGATCAAGGGGAATCTTTTTTGTCTTGGCGTCGCCTTCTCCCGACTTGGCTATCTTCTTTGCTGGGATCTTGGCTTCTCCTGATGTTGACGCAGCTAGTCGGACCTCCCGTTGGCCAAGCAATCTCTCACGAGTTTGGGCCATGTCGCAGCTTTCCTTGTCGCAGGTGAAGGCTTGCTTGACATCGCTGCGCAAGGAGATAACTCCATTGGGACCAGGCATCTTCATCATGAGGTAGGTATAGCGCGGGACCGCCATGAACTTGGCAAGTGCAGGTCTTCCAATGATCGCGTGATAAGCCACCTCAAAATCGACGACCTCAAAGCTGATGTTCTCTGTCCGAAAGTTGTCCCGAGTGCCGAAGGTGACCGGAAGAGTAATTTGCCCGAGTGGCGTAGATGACAACCCTGGGATGACTCCATGAAAGGATGCTAAACTTGGCTTCAACTCTGATATCGGGATTTGCATCTCGTCCAAAGTCTTGGCGAAGAGGATGTTGAGGGCGCTGCCTCCGTCGATGAGTACACGCTTGAGCTTGACGTTGCGAACCACCGGGTCCAGTACCAGGGGATACCGCTCCGGGTGAACCACTCGGTCAGGATGATCCGAGCGGTTGAACGTGATAGCCACCTCCGACCATCGCAAGTAACGTGGGACCTCAGGCTGTATTGCGTTGATTTCCCTACCAGTTAGCTTCTGCTTCCTTTTTGACTCGTAGGCTAGCGGTACTCCATAAATGTGGTTTAACTCGGTCCTATGATCTTAAAAAGCTCTGAACCACCAGCTTGGTCGTCCTTCTTGGTTCCTGAGGTGCCGGCTCCATCTGACGGCTTCTGGTGAGTCTGAGTTACGTACTGTTCAGCGAACTGCTTGTAGATGAAACAATCTTTGGTCGCGTGCTTATGATTAGGGTGATGAGTGCATTGGGCGTTCATGATCCTGTCGTTGGCGGTGACTCGGGGACGTTGTTGCTGGTAGTTAGATGCTGCGGTGACCAGATCCTCGGGCTTACGCTTGTGATCCTTTTGGCCGTTGTTGCCGTTATCGTTGCCACTGCCATTGCCGTTGTCCTTCTTGGGACGCCAATTACTCCCGGATTGCTTGTCGTGCCTCTCCTGACGTGAGGCTTTAACTGCATCATCTGATTTGGCGTAGGAGTTAGCTGTCTCAAACATCTGCTTGACTGTCTTTGGAGGCTTACGCCCGAATTTGCCGATCAGCAACTCATTGCGGACACCCTTCTGGAACGCGGCTATGATGACGTCATCGGTGATGTCGGGAATCTTGTTTCGCTTCTCCGAGAAACGCCGGATGTAGTCCTTCAATGACTCGTCGGGCTTCTGGATAATGTTGTAGAGATCAAAGTGGGTTCCGGGCCTTTCAAAAGTGCCCTGGAAGTTGGCGATGAAGTGGTCCCGAAGCTCGCTCCATGAATCAATCGAACCTCTTGGTAAGCTTGTGAGCCAGTTCCTGGCTGAATCGACGAGAGCGACGGGCAAGTAGTTTGCCATGGCCTTGCTATCTCCTCCTGCTGCGCGGATGGCGAGGGTGTAGACGGTTAACCATGACTTGGGGTCAGTTTTGCCGTCATACTTATCAATCCCTGTGGGCTTGAATCCACTCGGCTAATCCACTCGACTCAGGTTCCGAGTAAGCGCGGGCACTCCATCATCGTTATTGTCGGGTGAACTCCTCCGGTCTTCATGGTAGGCTTTGTTGCGCTCGCGGTGACGCCGGTCAAGTACCATCCTCAAGTCACTCGGCGCAGGTCTTCGTGAACCGCTCGGGTAATTGGAATTACTTCCATAACAGATCCGATCATGGATAGGTGGTCGGCCGTGAACTCTCTCGTGAGAGTCGGCCGATTGATCTTGACGTCTTCAAGTTGCCTGATGACGAGGGGCTTTGGACCTGACGGGTGTCTTGCTGAGCTCGGGCCATTGGTAATCCTTAGATCGCGTCTGTGGTAAACGGCTGCCCTCGGGTGTCTTGGCAATGGACTCGGTAGCTCTTCGGGCAGAGCCTGCGGGAGCGCCGGTACCCGCTGCCGCGACGATAGTCTTAACTTTGTCCAGAATTGGGGTTACGTCGGCGGGTGCTCGCTCAATGACCGTGTCGATGAGGGTGAGAGCAGCAACCGCATTTTGTTGAGGCGTGAGGAAGATGTTGGTGTTGTCGACTCGGGTCTGGAGTATGGCCTCGCGAGCGGAGCGCCCGGCGGCCCTCAGATCTCGTTTCTCTTGTCGGCGTCCTCTTTTCGCTTAAGCTCCTCCTCCTTGCGCTTGTTTTCATCCTCTATGCGCTTGCGTTCTTCCTCTCTACGCTTGCGCTCCTCTTCGAATTTGGCTCGTTCCTCTTCTGCTACCCTGCGGGCCACGGCTGAGTTGGTCTCTTCCACTTCGGCCATGAGAATGTTGAAGAATTGTGGGACATAGTCGTTGTCGAAGTCAGAGTCATTGAGTTCCTCCGTGGAGATGTCGTAGAGGTCGTCGAAGTCGAAAGAGCTGAGGTAGTCGGCGATCTCGGTAGACGAGCACGATCCGAGTGGTTGGATGATGACAGCGATCTCTCTGTCACTCGAACCGCAGCATGATGATGATGAAGAAGATTCTCCCGTGTAGATTGACTCCAGCTTAGAAGATAGGAGATTAGAATAGATCTCAGCGTCGTTCGGTAACCCAAACGGCGCCGAGTGGTTTTCCTCCCCCGACTGGTTCGTATCCGAGTTGAGGAGAGAAATCTTGTCGAAATCGTCGGTAATGAAGTCGAGGTTGCCGAAGCGGAACGACTGCCCGGGAGGGAAGGCGAAGTCGTCGGTGCCTGATGAAGATCCCATCGCACTAGTCGGTGAGATGAAGAAGAAAACTTGACGCAATCCCCTACCTGGCGCGCCAACTGTCGAAACCTAATTTCAGCAATAAGAAACTGGGGGTAGCAATTAAGCGCCTAACACGATGGGTTAATAGACAAAGGGGTTTAGACAGGTTCAGGCCTTCTATAAAGAAGTAATACCCTACTCCTATTTCGGTGGTTTAGTTCCGCCAAGTGGTTTATTGATCTCTTGATCGGGATGTATGAAGAAAACCTAGCTAATTGCTATTGTCTCTATCTATCCCTCATGGGACGTCCTACCCTCCTTATATAGGTTTAGAGGGTAGGCTCACAAGTCGGAGACCTAACAACATACTATGTTAGACTTCTGTTAATGACCAAATTTGGTAAATCGAGTATTGGATTCGAAGATAGAATCAAAGCGGATTTGGAGGAAGCTGGCGGCTATCAAAACAGAGCAAGAATCGGCTGGTGGCCGAATCGGCTACGGTATGCATCGACTGGTGATCGAGTCGGCAATCGTGTCCATCGGTTGAGACAGAATCAGACAAGGTTAGCCGATGTAGCCGATTCCGATGAGAAGATAACAGAATCATTGTCGGGTTCG